>JACXSL010000979.1:0-75000 GCA_019514585.1 Dendrobium officinale
TTTGATCAAGATAACTTATTCATCATCAATGAAAGTTAAAACTTTCTTAGAATGATATCTTAGGTAGTTCCCAAAAATGAGTTTTATACATTTTAGCTTTTCTATTATTAAGAACTTCATAATAATGTTTAACGATTTCTCATATGTTTAAATTATACGGTTAGTTATGAATCTTGATCACAATATCAATTTTGATTACAGATAGTCTGTAAACCCAATGTCATTTTATTTTAGCAGCAATAATTTGATTTGGAGAGAAGAATATATTGTTAGCTTTAAGTGGATGGAGATGGAATGGAGATTTCTGATCTTATAATACTATATATTCCTTATTTAATCAAACGGTCTTCCAAGTATGTTTAGTGTATTGAAATGATTTAGAAGGTGGGCATAATTGATCATATTACAAAAAAATTCAAATTAAATCATGTAAGTGATAATTGCATTCAATTTAAATTTGGGATGAGTTTGATACTTTTTTCTATTCTTTTATTTTTGCTAACTCAACACAACTTCTTTGTTCTCGTTGAGTCACATGAAATATGGAGGTAACTTTTGTGTTCATTATTTTTATCAATTTTGATCATATTAAGTGCAGTTGTCATTGCAAATTTAAATAAAAATTCAATCTAAATGTGAGGAAATATTATAGCAAAAGTAGTCTTATCTTACATGCCAAGCAACCATTTTTCTTTCCACTCCAATTTATCAACCATCTTTGTTTTATTCTAAATGTACACTCAACTGTCAGTTTATCTATTTTCAAAATTAATTTGCTAAATTTTTAATCAATAGTCTTATCACCACCTAAATTATTTAAAATAAAAAGTTGATGAAGCAATATATAAATAGAAAGATGTAAGCCTCTTATGTCTAAACATTTAAAGCTAACATATCTACTTCCACCTAAACTTACTACCACCTACCCCTTCACTTGTAAAAGCTATTCTCAGCTTCCTTCTTAACATACTCTCTTGCTATATTATAGTACATCCCTTAAATGAAAGCGTCCATCTTATATAATAATTTTCACATCCACTATATTTAACTTTTATTTGAAGTTGACCCTAAGACCATGAGACCAGGATTTTATTTTTGTTTCAAGTTACAAAAGTTCCTTAAGATAATGTGCATGATCCTTAAGTTGATCTTCTATTTACTAGTGATCACACATAGCTCAAATCTCACCATAAGCTAAATCCCTCATGTTTTTTTAACTTTTTTTCCATAAATCTCATCAATAGTTTACCCTAACATTTTCCAAATTTTCATCCTAAATCTCATCTGATAGTTTGCCACAACAATTTCTGGATTGTTTTCCCCAAATCCTATCTAATTATTTGACAAATTTATGGGAGAAAGGGGAAAGATCATTACTTTAGTGGTGAGCTACCAGCAGGACTTCTCATCTGGATGGAGAATGTTGTCAAAGGCGGCAAAGAAGCTTCATTTTAGCGAAATGGGGGAAAGATTTTTACGTTTGCGGTAAGCCAGACTTGTCCAAGGAGGTGAAGAAGCTTAGATTTAGCAACTCCTTCAAAACTTGCAAAGCAGAAGATATGGAATAGCAACAAACAAGTGAGCACAAGACCAAGAGATGAGATAGCCATGAAAAAGAAAAATATGATCTTCTTTGGCTCCAAAAATCAAAGCACGTGAGAAGGGAAGATAATTAGCTTCGTGCTACAGACGTGGCTTATGATCTAGTTGGACTACATCATCTAATGTCAAAGAAGCTTTAATTTAGTAAAGGGGCGAAGATTTTACCTTCGTGGTGAGTTAGATTTTCGATTCAGTTGGAAAATGTTGTCTAGGCAAAGAAGCTTAAATTTAGCGAAAGGCGAAAATATCATTACCTTCGTGAGCTACCCTTTCAATCCACCGGAGAAAGTTTTCCAAGGAGGTGAAGAAGCTTTGATTGAATAGAAATGACCAAGAAAGTATAGGAAAAAAGAACTAATAGGACATAAAACATTTAAATAGCTATCTCTATAAATAGCAAAAGTCTCATATTATCAAAAAGAAAGATCATTAGGGTTAAACTCACTAGAAAAGTTACACTTCAAACGATTGACCCATTTAGCTGATGATCTAGGGAAATGAGGATGTGGAAAAGAAGCTCAATCAATTGGACATCACCGTGATCATCAACATGAACAATATATTTCATTACTAGTAAAAATCTTTCTCTAGGTATTCGAATCTATCTCTAGCCAACTAGAGGAGGAAGATTTTACACAAGAGCGAAGCAAAGAAAATTCTCGAAGTGAGTCAAGAATTGGGGGATGTAGATTTTTTAGCCGTTATAGGGAAATTGTATAGTATAATTTTTGCTAATTAATAAAAATTAGCTATAATTAATAATTATGTATTTTGGTTACTAGATTTTTATAAGATTAGTTTTAAAGTTATAATTAATAGATATTAACAATAAGATTTTTTATTTTCTTGTTAGATTAGTAATAATAATAATTAATATTTAACGACTAATTACAAATTCTATTATTAATTAATTAAAAATATTAACTTAAATCATATTATTAATTAATGAAATCATAAATAATAAATGTATGTAATAAGTATAATTATATATGTATAATTTATGTTATTATAATATTACAATATATACTAATTTCATCATTAATAATTTTTACTAAATTCTTATATGATCTAACATCTGTTAAATCCTAAAATACATAACTAAACAATACATCAAGAATTAATCAAATTTAATCTCTATTATGTAAAACAAATTTTAGGATTTAACACAATAACCCCAAAACACTACATGCCCACCTATGAGTGTAATTTCTTAGAAATTCATTAACACAACAAAATAAATGGACATGTTATATAATATTACAAGTATAAATACAACACTCAAATATAATAAATTAAACTCTTTATCTTATTACTATATTCTCAAATTGCATACCTCAAAGGGCATGTAAAGGGAGAGCCACATACGACATCAACAAATTTACAAGGATGAGTATAACCAAATTAATATAGAATATAAAACTGAGGACAATAAATAAAATAATTAAAATTTTAGATACCTAAATATACTAAAATTAGTGACCTTGAAAAAATCTGAAGTTATAGATGACTATCAAAAGAGGTCAAGTTTAACTGTCACACAAGGTTTGCAAAAAGATTATAAGGGCTTCTTTTCCTAGTTATGAAGGCTAAGAGAGAGAAAATAAAGGTTTAGTACAATACTCAGAGAGGACTCTGGGGAGTTAACATAGTCATTATATTTACATGCCTAGATAGACTAAAATCCCTAAACTTAAAAACATCTTCAGTTATAGACATAGGACTATCAAAAGAGATCATGTTTCTCGGTCGCACCAGGTTGGTGAAAAGATTATAAGGACTTCTCCCCCTTGCTGTGGGGGCTAAAAGAGAGACACTAAAAGTTTTATGCAATACTCAGAGAGGACTTCTGGGAATGGATGTAGGTCATTATTTTACTGAACCACTATATAATTCTAGTGTGTTAATTTTGATTTTCATTTTCTGCACTTTTTTTCTATAATTTACTATTATGATAATTGCTTATTAAAAATTCTTAATTGATATTTTATTATATTGATTAGATTTTTATCACCGTTATTATAACTTTTGATAAGTTTATTAGCTTCCACATCAGGTAATAGTATTGCTTGTATTTTTATTATGGAAATATGCAAACATACAAGTTTTGTACTTTAAAACAATCAATTCATCTTTTAAATCTACCAATTTACTCCCCCCCCCCCCTCTCTTGGTGTACCTATGGATAGTTCAGTTAGGCTTAACATCCTACATTAATAAAATTAATCCATGATAAATTTCAAAAATAGAAACATCGTACAAGGTTATTCTATAACTTGCCCACCTTTATTTGATAACATACCATTTAATTTTTGAAAAATTTGCATGTGTACTCTTTTGCAACCCATTAATTTTTGCATATGGTTTTTAGTTCGAAATGGTTATTATGCACCCTCTCATTTTATTAATGGCATCAAAACTGAGATAGCATTTAATGTATGGAGCAATGAGGATGGAGACCAAGCTACAATAAATGCAAAATGCTTAAACTTTTTTTTTTTCGTGCTCTTAAGTCTGAAGATTACATGAGAATCTCCACATATACCATTGGAAATTATATTTGGGATAAATTGTGTATTACATATGAAGGAACTTTTGAGGTTAAAGAATCAAGGTTGAATATTTTGTTACATGATTATGAACCCTTTCACTTGAAACTTAATGAAACCATCTCATACATGTTTACTATGTTTACACAAATCATGACATCTATGCATGCTTTAGGTAGAGAGCTTTCAAATTCTGAGAAAATGAACAAAATTCTTCAATGTTTACCGAGTAATTATGATGCTTACATTATTATTATTTGTGAGCAAATAGATCTTAGTATTTATTCCATAAAGAACTTGTTGTGCTCACTAATTTCCCATGAGTAAGAAGTGAGTCAGAGATTATAGGTAGTAGAAGATTTGAGAAATGACAAAGTGGTGGAACTGAAAGTAAATGAGTTAGAAAGTTACAGCTCTATAGTTCAAGAAAAAGATAACATAGCACTGATGATATGTCAATTCAAAAACTTTTGAAGAAGAAAACAAAAGCATCATTAGTAATGAAACAAAGGTAAAATAAATAAAACATTTAAAGCATCATCCGTTACCATTTATTTTTAATGTAGAAAGCCAGGCCACTTGAGGACAGACTACCCCAATATAAATAGAAAGCTTAAAAATATGTATGCTAGATTAAATGCTAATTTTACTATACTAAAAGAACATTATTGTCTAACAGTTGAATATTCTAATTTAGATAGCAATTACATGTCTTTACTTGATGAGTTTGATGCATTAAAAAGAAGCATATTAATCTAACAAATACAAATGAAACCTTGAAAAGCCAACGTATCTTTAGATAAAAATTGATATAAATAATTAGAGACATTTGCAACTGAATTTGATAGTAATGAGCATGCATTGAAATTAAAAGTTGTAAGCCTTGAAATTACAATTTAAATTTTCAATACAAAAATTCATGCACAACAACAAAGTAGAACACCACCTACATTTACATAGTGGTATAAACTCACATTACTACATGCATAATATTCCCCTACAAAGAGGCAACACAACCCACATAGATTAGTGAATCCTTTCCTGGTGTTAGGTGTCATTCTTGAAGCATGCTAGGTCATATAGCCTGCACATGCACAGTACACCATAAGTCTCATCTAGTGTGGAGACCCAAATTACTTGCATCATAAAGATATCAATATGCAAGTCATTCATCAAGGCATAAGGTGGAACCCAAACTGACTTGGGTTCCTAAATCTAATAAATGATTGACTTGTAGAAATGTTCTCATAAAAGGCCTAGTAAGAGTATATGGTACTTGGATAGCGGATGCTCAAGGCACATAATTAGAGACTTGAAGTAATTCATCGATGGAGGCTAGGGCAGGAAGAAAGGTTACACTTGGATATAATACTACTAGGAAAGCAATAGGTTAATTTTATTATTCAAAATGTTTTACTAGTAGATAGCCTAAAATATAATTTAATTGGCATCAATCAAATGTGTGACAAATGTTTTTTATATTAAAAATTCTTATATACTAGTTGTGTGATTAGTATAAATGGTAATATTGTTTATTAATGAAAGATAATTAATAATGTTTACGTATTTGATTTAAACTTTATTTAAAATACTAGTTCCCTATGCTTGAAACTAATTACTGATGAATCCTAGCTATAACATAAGAGACTATGCCATGCAAGAATAAAAACCATTTGAAAAATAGCCCAAAAAAACATTGTTAAAGGAATACCAAAACTAGAATTCTCTAAGGACTACCTTTGTGATTCCTGTAACCTAGAAAGCAAATACAAACATTATTTCACTCTATTAAAGACATCACCGTATATAGACCTTTAGAAATCCTTCATATGGATTTATTTGGACTAGTTAACATTACTAGCTTAGGTGGGAAAACATATGAAAATGTGATTGTTGATGATTACTTTGGATTTACATGGATTAGATTTTTATCATATAAAAATGAATCATTCGAGGAATTTAGGACATTCTCTACATTGATCAAAAAAAAAAATAGTTGTAAGATCCTAACTATCTACAGTGATCATGGTGAGGAATTTGAAAATGGAAAGTTTAAACCATTCTATAAGGAGCTAGGTATACAACATAATTTCCTTTAGCTCCTAGAACCCCTAAGTATAATGGGGTTACTAGAATGAAAAAAAGAACATTGGTAAAAGCTACTTGTGCCATGCTAGCTATGTAATCACTTCCAAAGTATTTTTGGGCAGAAGAAATAAATAAAGTTTGTTATGTTTTCAATAGGGCTAATGTCAGATCCAAACTCAATAAAACACTATATGAGTTACTCAAAGGAAGGAAACACAATCTCTTTCACCTTCAAGTCTTTTGATGTATGGTGTTCATTCTAAAGAATAAAAAATCTCCATTAGAAAAAACTAATCCTAAATATGATGATGGAGTTTTTCTAGGATATTCAATTGTACGCAAATCCAATAGAGTTTTCAATAAGAGTACATTAGTGGTAGAGGAGGCCACATATGTAATATTTGATGAATCTTATAAATCTATTGAGTCTAAGTTAGAAGAAGAAGAAGAAGTGGTTAAGGTTCACCTAAGGAGTAGAATCTATTGATCTAGAAAATAGAGTAGAACCTCAGAACTCATTACTTAGAGATTGGAGATATTCATATGGTCATCCTAAGGAGCGCATTATAGGAGATCCATCAGCTGGAGTAAGAGCTAGGCATAGACTTAGAAAGGAGGTTAGCCACTCTTCTATTATCTCTATGGTTTAACCCTCAAATATAGATCAAACTTTATCGAAAGAATTCTAGAGTTTAGCTGTATAAGAAGAATGGAATCAATTATTTGGGAATGATGTTTGGGAGTTCGTTAGTAAACCTAAAGATTATAGTGTTATAGAAATGAAATAGGTTTTCAAGAATGAAATGAATGACTCTGGGATAATGGTTAGAAATAAGGCTAGATTAGTAGCAAAGGGGTATAATTAGGTTGAAAAAATTGATTTTGAAGAGACATTTGCCCCCGTAGATATGTTAGAAGCCATTAGAGTGTTATTAGTCTTTGCTTACTTTAGAGGATTCAACTTGTATCAGATTAATTTTAAGAGTGACTTCCTAAATGGGATGATTAAAGAAGATGTATATGTTAAACAACCCCCATATTTTAAGAATTCTAAGTTTCCTAATATTGTATTTTAATTAAAGATGGAATTATATGGATTGAAGCAATCACCTAGAACATGGTATGAAAGGCTGAGCACATTGCTCCTACATAGAGCTTTTATTAAGAGGAGTGTTGAAACCATCCTATTACTAAGGAAAGAAGGAGAAGATATACTCATTATTTAGATTTATGTTGATGATATACTGTTTGGATCAACAAATAAGAATCACTATAATAAATTTCCAAAAATAATAAGTGAGGAGTTCGTGATAAGCATGATGGGAGAGCTTTCCTATTTCCTTAGATTTTGTGTAAAAATAATGGATGATGAAACCTTCCTTACCAAATCAAAATATATTTAAGATATCCTTAAGAAATTATTGATGGATAACACTAAGGTAATCAAAACTCTAATGATCTCAACCATTCAATTAGATAAGGATCCAAATAAAAAATCAATTGACTAGAAGAAATACAAAGGGATAATTGGATCACTTCTTTATTTGACTTCTAGTATTCATGATATTATGTATAGTATATGTATCTATACTAGATTTCAGGCTGATCTCAAAGAATTCAATAGGAGTGTTGTTTAAAGAATTCTTAGATATCTTATAGAAACCCAAAACCTAAGAATCTGATATCCTAGACATAATTCATCCTTTTAAAACATATGATATTCTGATTTAGATAATACATGATATATAATTAATGAGAAAAGTACTTCTAGAATATGTTAATTCAAAGGATAATCTTTAGTCTTCAGGTCCAGCAAAAAATAAAACTATGTTTCCCTATCAACCGCTAAAGCATAATACATAGCTGTAAGATGTTGTGTTGCTCAAATTTGATGGCTTAAACAATAAATTTGGATCCTTGTACTTCCTGTCAACACTATTATAATAATATGTCATTACATTAGTGTCATATGTATTTCAAATAATCAAATCCAACACTCATGGACTAAACACATAGAAATTAGATACCATTTTATAAGAGATTATATAACATATGATGAATATAGAGTTACATCATATAACTAATAAAAAAGTCAACTAGTATATATATTTGCAAAACCCTTTAAATTTTAAATCTTTAGCACCTTGAGGACTAGACTAGGTGTTATAGACATTCATGCTTGAATCAGGATAAATAAAAAATTGAACACTAAAATATTTTTGTGTTCTTTTTTGTCATTCCTTTTATGACTATTTGTGTTTTGTTATTTATGTTTGAATTTTTCCTTTTCTTTTCATTTCATGTTTATTTAATTTTTGATGATGTGCTTAATCATTCTTCCTTTTTGGTGACGTCAAAAGGGGGAGCAGATTATTAGTTGTTGCTTATAATTCCTACTTTTGTATAATTAGTTCATTATTTTGTTTTTTATTCCTTGCTCAAGTTTTTTTGAGGTTTTTTAATTTTTCATTAAAAAAAAATTCTCCCTATTTTCAAAAACTCAACTAGTAACGGGGAGCTAAGGATATAGTAATAATAAATTTGAATCATTACCAACAATATATGTCATCATAAAAAAGGGAGAGATTATTGCAAATCATGACCCAGGTTCTGTGATTTAGATAATAACAAATATTATAGGATTCTCTACTATGTTATCTCTTATTATTGTTTTTATTGCATATTTGTTCTTTGTGCACTAATATTTGAAGTCCACTGTATACTACGCAAATTGATCAGCTGAAGATTTGGAAGAATAGGGTTAAGTATCTTGAAGATTCTATGTTTACTATTTTTATATTTCTTGAATCAAGTCATGTATTTAGTAGGTGCTAAATTTTGTAATTGTACACACACACACACACATACACACAAAGGAGTGAGATGGAAAGAAAATTTGTTTTAAAATATCCTGAACTAATCATATTGTATGAAGTATATCATACTGGCCAATCAATTATTAAGATAATCATTAAAATGACTAATTGTATAATTAAAGCTAATTGAACTAATCATACTAGATGAACCAGATCATACATGATGATACAATCATAATTTGGCAATATTTTTAAATTTTAAATTTTTTATACTATTCATTTCATACCATGCGATAGACTTTATATTGTAAAATATAATCAAATCTTGCCTAATCATACTAAACGATGCTTCATATTGTACTGGACGATCTACTTAATTACTTGAATTGATCATAGAACACCTTACTCTTTGTATAGTATTGCTGCTTTTTTTTTATTACTAAAAATTTAAGTTTTATATTTTAAAAGCAATCAGTTAGTTTTTTAAAAGTACCAATTCCCCCCCCCTCCCCCCCCCCCCCCTCTTGCTGTACTTAGGGAAAGTTCACTTACGCTTAAAATCCTACATCAAACTTTCAATTTGTATTATAGTAGTTCTCACAAGTAGCGTTTTAGAAAACCTTGAGAAAATTTATGCATGAAAACATTTAGAAATATAAACACCAAGGAAGGCTATTCTATAACTCATCCACCTTTATTTGATAACAAATTATCTAATTTTTGGAAAATTTGTATGTCTACTTTCTTGCGATCTATTTATTTTTGCATATGGTTTTTAGTTAAAGAAGGTTATTCTACACCCTCTCATTTTATTATTATTATTATTTTTTTTTAAGAAGTGCAATTTGCATTAGGTAACAAAGGAACTAATTACAAATGACAAAATGATGACACTCCTCCTTGATTAAATTTAACAACAAGGAAGGAATGTCATCAAAGGAAAAGCTATCAAAGAAAAAATTGCTATCTAATGCCAAAGTAGCACACAAATTAGCTACTTTATTACAATTTCTATATGCATGTGAAAAAATAACTTTATTAAAGTCATTTAAGAAAAAGAAATCCTTGGTCGAACTGTTATCCAGAAGCCAGTTATTCTTCTTTAAATAATTCTTGAGGCAAGTAATAACATTGATGTTATCAGTCTCCACAATCACCCCTTTGTATTCAAGCATCCAGCTTCTAACATAATCCATCACCGAGAATGCATCCTCTAGCTCAATCTGAGTAATATCCCAATGAACCTTATTCTTCCCAAATGCAAGGATGAATCTACCTTTGTGATCCCTAAAGACACCATTGATTCCCGCAAGGACAGAACAAAGTAGGGAAGCATCATCTAATCTTTCAGTGGAGGGCACCAAGTGTTTTGAGACTCCCTAAGGAGATTAGTACCTCAGTTATCAAGATATGGACTAGATTTGGTGATAGCTACTGAAAGAGAATTTGCTTCTACCAAATAACAAGGTAGTGCAGTTTTGCCATGCTTAACGTCATTCCTATTTTTCCAAGAATAGTAGACAATGGTGCAGAAAATTTTCACTATGCCAAGATTTCGTGCAGTTAGTCTCCTTAATTCCTTTAAACAATGATCTAAAGAATGGAACACAGGAATGTAAATACCCCACTTAAGCAACTGCATTATGATTTCAACCAGATATTTACATTGAACCATAATATATTCATAGCTCTCCACCACTAGATAGCCTCTAGCACAGGTATCAGTCTCTGAAATCATGCGGTTCCTAAGAAAAAGATTGGTATGAATAGCAGATTTTTAAAGTTTCCACCAGAACATCTCCACTTTCTTGCTAAGATTGAGTTTGTTAAGCCACTTACAATAATCATCATCTTTTAAGTTGAATCTATACTTCACCACATGATCAAACGACAAGGCAGAGACTGTCTTACCAGAACATAATTTCTGCAGCTCCACCTGATCCTCCATATTAGAATCAAACTGAATTATATTAATCAGCACAATGTGGTCTGGATGAAAGACCTCCTGAAGCAGGGGAAGATTCCAATGGCCATTATCCAGAATTAGCTACTGAACATAAACCCCCTCCAACGAATTACAATCAGCAAAGTGGGCCATCAATTTAGACATTTATCTAATATCCAAACATCATTCAAGACATTGATCTCCTCACCATTGCCTACTTTCCATATGGTAATACTTTTAAGGTGTCTTCCTCCATCTAATAAAATCGGCCAAGCCTTAGAAATAGCTTTCTTGTGAGTACCATTCATAACATCCTTCTGGTACTTAGCTTTGATTGATCTATGGAACAGGATATACGGCTTCTGCATAAAGTTCCATTCCAGTTTTGATCTCAATGAGCCAGCTTTCATTACAGGAGACTGTAAGCCTAGCCCACCCATACTTCTCAGTTTCCATAACTCATCCCAGGCAACATAGTGGATACTACGACAACCATCACGTTTATGACAAAAGAAACTTCTTCAAAGTTTTTCCAAAGCATACAACATTCTTTTTGGAATCAAAGAAAGTGTAACTAAGAAGTTTGGCATAAAAGAGAGCTTGCAATGAGAGTAATCTTACCACCCATAGATAGAGGTTTCTTACCCCAAGCATTAAGTCTATTCATGACATTGATTAAAAGATCTTGAAAGTCAGCCGCCTTCAACCTATTAAGAGAAATCTTTATCCCAAGATAATTCATCTCCTTGACCACTTTAAAGCCAAAAACATTAGCAATCTTCTTCTTCATGGGGTAGCTGACAACCTGGCCAAAAATAACTTGTGATTTATTGACATTAATCTTTTGTCCCATCCATTTGCAAAAGTCTTCAACAATAACCTTCAAAGCCTTAGCTAATTCCTTGGAGACCTGTGAAAAGATGACTACATCATCTGCATACAGAAGATGAGTGATCCTTGGCCCTCTAGGAAAGTGTTGGATGATAAGACTTTGACCCGTTTGCTCTAAAGAGTTGGACATCAATTGAGAGCACATGATGTAAAGGTAAGGGGAGAGAGTGGACACCCTTGATGAAATCCACTATGAGCATTGATCCACTTGGAATTCTTTCCATTAATAATAATGGAAAATCTCACATCTACAATACATTCCATAATAAGGTTAGCATACATAGAAGGGAAGCCATACCATTTGAGAACTTGACCAAGAGTTGCCCATCCTATGCTTCGTATGCTTGCTCCATGTCCAACTTCAAAGCCATCAACCCCTTTCTAATTTTGGAGATTTTGAACTTGTGTAAAATCTCCTGGGCCAGAAGACATTGTTCTGAAATCGATCTTCTCGGGATGAAGAACATTTGTTCTTCAGTAATCATTTTGGGAATACAATTCTTCAACCTGTTCACTAGCATTGTGGCTGCAATCTTGTTATTAGTCTGACATAGACTAATAGGCCTATAATTGGATGGGAGCAAAGGATTTTTCACCTTAGCAATCAGAACAATTAAAGTATCTTTCCAATCCGTTCTCATATGCCCAGAGATTAGAAAGCATTTGATAGCAATACATAAATCTTCCCAAACAATATCCCTATAACATTTGTAAAAAGAAGAAGTGAGACCATCCATACCTGGTGATCTATTACTCCCCTGCTGGAAAACCGATTGCTGTAACTCATTCACCAAAAATTCAGTGTTAAGAGCAGCAACCTCTTCTGGAATCAATTTTTGGTGCTAAAAAATTTTAAGCCAGCCCGTTAATTCACATTCCCTAGATTTCCATTTTGCTTCAAAGTGTTGAATGAAGACCTTCTCAATTTCATCATCTTCTACTTGCACCTCATTATGCATATCTTTGATTTGATTCACCCTATTGCCATTCCTTGTTGCCGTAGCAAAACTATGAAATAGTTTTGAGTTTGTGTCTCCTTCCTCATGCCATCTTGCTTTTGCCCTTTGATTCCACCAAGTGTACAATCTTTTCAAGGTCACATTAAGATCATGGATTTTGCTCCTAAGTAAAAGAAGATCATGAGCTGACCAATCAATTCACTCTCATTTTATTAATGGCATCAAAATTGAGGTACCATTTAATGAATGGAGTAATAAGGAAAGAGACCTAGCTCAATAAAATGCAAAATATTTAAATTACCTTTTAAGTGCTCTTAAATCTAATGTTTACTTGTGTTCTTCCACTTGTACCACTGGCAATGACATTTGGAATAAACTGTTTATTACATATGAAGTAACTAGTGACGTCAAGTAATCGAGGTTGAATATTCTATTAGACAATTATGAACTCTTTCACTTGAAATTTAATGAAACCATCTCAGACATGTACACTAGGTTTACTATAATCTTGACATCTCTACATGCTTTAGGTAGAGAGCTTTCAAATTTTGAAAAAGTGAACAAAATTCTTCAATGTTTACAAAGTAATTATGATGCTAAGGTTACTATCATTTGTGAATAAAAAAATCTTAATGTTTATTCCATAGGTATCTTTCTAGGATCACAAATTTCTTATGAGTAAGGTGTGAGTAATAGATTGTAGGAAGTAGGAAATAAGGGAAAGTACAAAGTGGTGGTATTGAAAGCAAATGAGTAAAAAAGTGACAACTCTATATTTGAGGAAGATGATAACATAGCAGTGATGACATATTAATTCAAAAACTTTCTATGAAGAAAATAAAAGAATCATTAGTAGTGAAATAAAGGTAAAACCAATAAAACATTCAAAACATCATACGATACCATTTATTTTGAATACAAAAATCTAGCCAACTAGAGGACAGACTGCCCCAATCTAATAACTCATATGATTAAGGAGAAGAGTAAAGAGAAGGAAAAGTTCAAAAAGGGAAAGCAATAGAAATCTATGGTGTTATGGGTTGACTATGCCCTAGAATCATCAGAATATAAAGCAGAGGAGGAGGTTATAAATCTATGATTTATGGATAATAATAATCTTGATCAGTTAGATCAAGATTAGGTATGTTAGCTATCTTATGATGAGCTATTTATCATATCTGAAAAAAAAAATTAGGATTCATATATAAAGTTCAAAAAGTTATATTTTTTTAAAGGATGTATATAGCATTAAAATAAAAAAGGAAACTATTACAAACTAGAAACTAGGCTATCCTTTCAAAGGTAAAAGAAGCCTTATTGAAAGAAATTTAAGCATAAAGAAGAAATTCAAAAAATAGGAAATGTCATAATGAAAATAAGACCCTCTACATATCATTTTAAACCAATTTGGGTGGAGGGAATACCAAATATTAAACAACCAAAAAGGTTCATTAGTATCCCAGAATTCCTTATTAAGTAAAAAATAAAGAACTAGAGAGATGCTTAATTTCCAGTAATATAGTTCCTGATTTTAAATTTCAACATATGCTCAAACTAAAACTAGAAAAACAAGAGAACTAAACAAAGAAAAGTAAATAAAATGAAAGACATATTCATCCGCTGAGAATATAACTTGGATCTTCCAGCTCCACAAATTCTGTTATGCACAATCTTCAACATCTTCACCCAATCCACATGCTGACCTTAAAGTTCTTCCTCAATATCTATAAACATGTCATGAAATAAGAGATGAAGTGGGTCCAACACTATCACCAAGAATACCCAACTTCCTTCCTCTAAAACTCCCTTTAATTGGACCAAACAAATTCATTTCTTTATTCAACTTTTTCTTAGGATACACCAATTTTGATGGAATACGGAATTTTTCATCCTCAATCAATGTTTCTTTATTATTCATAATATCATTTTTATACAAAGGAGTGGATGAAATCTGCAAATCAGCCACTACTTTAATCTCCTTCCATACTCCTTACAATCCAAATGTCCAGAGTAAGTTCCTCAATTACAAAATTTGGAACTTTTCTTTCAACAACCTATATCCTGAGAACTTTTCCATTAAATGCCTTTGTTTAGTCAACCTCAACTAGAAGTAGAGACGCTAGAGAGAGAGACTCCAGTATTCTAGAGAGAGAGAGAGAGAGCGTCGCCTTGTTTGAATCTTTCGATCCCCTTTTTAATGTTCTAATTTGAATGGTGGTGGAAGTTAGTCGGTCATCAGCCAACGATGACCGAAAAACCTCCATTCCTAGCTTGGCAAGGTGTCCTAATGATTTATATCATTGTGGATCCAAAAGGATGAGTTTTTCGAGTCAGGAGGGCTTGCTGGAAAGAGACCATTTATCATCAATAATGGTCGACTGAGTATGGCAGAAGAACTAGTTTTAGTACTTGGTAAAGGGAAGCAGGTTTTTAAATCTTTAGATAAGAAGAATTCAGCTGTTCATTAATCTCTGATTAGGATTTTGATGGAGATGGCCAATGATGCGGAGGCATCTTCGTCTATTAGATTAAACCTAAAGGTTAACAGATTTACATATGTTGCATAAAATGAGGCGAAATATCAGGACCTTTCAAATTTGAATTCAGGAAAGGTAATACAAGAAAAAGACATGAATGCTGATGATGATTTCCAAATAAAAACTGATGGATTTACTAAAGGATCGGTACATGTCATGGAGGTTGTTTCGAATGTGGATGATAGCAAATTTGTTCTAGAAAATTATTGTTTGTCTAATAACCATATTAAAGTGAATAAAGTGGGAGCAGTTCATGAAGAGGAGGGTGATGCAAATGTTGTCAAATTGAATATGGAGAAGGTAAATGAAAATGTTAAACTTCTCCAAAAATCTCTTCTAGCGAAAATTTTTGGAAAAGAAATTCCTTTCTCTATGTCTATCATTGAATTGAGGAAACAAAGGAGTAGTTTTGGATGTTTCCATCTCACCTCATTGGGTTTAGATTGGATTCTATGTTCATTCCAATCTTCTCAAATAATGGATGAAGTACTAAGTGGAGGTCCTTGGTTTGTGGGTGGACACATAATAGGGGGTGGATAAATGATCACCTCAATTTTCACCTACATCACTAAAAGGTTTATCATCACCAATCTGGATCCGGTTGCCTCATCTACCTCTACATTATTGGGATGAAGAAAATGTTACAAAGATTGTTACGAAAATTGGAGTCCCATTGTTCTTGGATGGCAAAATGTTTAAATGGGGAAGACGAGAATTTTCAAGAGCATGTATTTGTGTTAACCTTGACTGTAAACTAGCTTATGGTGTTTGGATTGATTGTCTTTTTGGAAAATTTTTCAAAAAGTCGAGTATGAGAAAATCTCATCTTTGTGTTTAAAATGTGGAAAGATAGGCCACAAGGTTTAGATGTGTATGGAAGCGGTCAATGAAGAGGAATTAGCTAAGGATCATTCTAGAGAATATGGTCCTTGGTTACATGTGAAATTTAAAAATAAAAGGAGAAATAAGTTTCTGAATTCTATGTCTGTTCCTACAGTTGGAAACTGTGCTAATGGTTTTATGGAGAAAGATAATAAATTTGAATTTCTTTCTCATAAGGGTGAAAAAATATTGGAAAAGGAAACTTTAGCAAATCCTATCTTGGTTGAGTAGATTTTATCAAATAATGTGGTTGAGAATATAAAAGGGAATGTCATTAAAAATTAGATTTCAGAATGTCCAACAGAAGAGCATACCAGAATACATAATTCTGGAACTAAAAGAAGTTCTTAAGACGGATGTTGCACAGAAGTACTTGTTGTTGATGCTATTAATATTCCTAATCAACTAGGGGACGATGAGATTGAGCAAGACAATTAAGGTAGTGTGGTGGATAATGTTACAAATGCAATTCATCATGAGGAGATCCAGGAAAACAAGGTTGAGTCAACAATTCTGGATGATTGAAATGGAATTATTTCTAATTCTAAATTTGATACCATAGAAGACGTTAATAAAAAGATATGTACTCCTTTGTCCAAAACAGGGAAAGTAAACTCTGAAGAAGAATTGTTTGAAGATGGGAAATTCCAAATACCTTCCAAATCATTCCTTATTAAGAAGAAATTTAATAAAGATACAAGGTTGTTTGGTCCTATTAAAGGAAACCTTAGAGGAAGGAAGATATGAAAGTGCTCTAATACCACTAAAAAGTGCTCTAAAACCACTTGAAAGTGCTCTGATGGCACTAGAAAGTTCATTAAGGATGTTAAGCCCTTATGAACTAGCCCATAGCTAACCAAGAAGGGGTGAATTGGTATTTTAAAAAATTCTTTAAATTAAAACACAATCACAACTAAAACCAAAATTCACCAAAGAAATCAAGGTACAGAAATTAAATGCAGAAATAATAAAGGAAAGAACACAACAGATTTATATTGGTTTAGTCAAACCTTGATCTACGTCCACTCCTTTGAGGCACCCTCCGAGTATTGCACTAAACTCAATGTCTCTCCTTTATCCCCCACAGCTAGGCGGAGAAGCCCTTACAAAATCACTTCCACCTACCCCAGTGCAGCAGAGTAGCTGGGTCCTTTGACACCAAAGAGATCTTCTTTCCAAAACTTCCCTCAAGAAGAGCCTTGAATCTAATGGTACTAAGGTGCATGGTCGTCGGAGCAACCATGTGGAACTCCCTCCACACTCCATTGAAACCCCCTCCAAGGATCTTCTCCCTCTCTCAAACTACACCCTTTCCTCTCTCCCTTTCAACCACTCTCTTCAAGTTTTCTCCAAAAGATACGAAGCCTCAATGGCTGCCAAAGACACATACTAAGTGTCTTATCAAAGTTTAAATAGAAGATCTCAAAATAAGCTCATTAATTGCAACTTACAAACTTTATTGTCCAGGATAATATGAATATCGTCTTGTACAATCAGTGCAAAATAAGCTTAATCAACCAGGATGATTTGGGATGATCAAAAAAAATTTGTTCATATCGTCCAAGATGATAAGATATCATCCTAGCCGATCAGTACAAATTGTGGAATATCATCCTGAACATCGTCTTCAGAAAGAGCTATCCGATGCCCAATCATCCACTGTATCATCAAGGACGTTCCTGCGATCGTCCAAGATGATTTCATCGTGCAATCAAGTCTTAATTACATTCCTTAAATTCCAGATTAATTTAGGAAAAATTGTGCTAGATTGTCTAGGATGATCCAGAACGATGCCCTGGATGATGTCCAAAAATAACTAATACCTAAATAGATCGGTGGTTGATTCTTTCTATTTTGAGCCTATCATCCCGGCCGATACAAAATCGTCCAAGACGATGTGATATGACTTCTTCCTTGGCTAAGATGCTCGTATTAGGGTTTTATTTTTTTTTACATATACTCCAAGATGATGTACGGATCATCCCAACTGATGTGCCCAAAAATAGTAAACTCTAAATCAGATAAAAAAATTTCCAACTATGTGTGTGCAAGGTTACAAAGCAAGCAAGCACCCCTATTGGACATGACAGAAGAAATTAATAAAAATTTCATCAGTGAGAATTATAAGTAAAATAGTTGTCCTGAATCTTGAGCCTTGAGTGGTGCATCGTAGTCCTGAAAAGTTAGTACACATACAAATAAACATAAAATTCAGTACAAATAGGCAACAGAAAGTGAACCATAATATTAGTTATCATAAAAAAATAAAATATAAACTTATAAGCTCGAGTTGCAACAAGATAGACATTCTTGGTGGTAGCATTGGAGCCACTACTTTATTTAACCAACAAAATGATTGATGTTTGGAAAGTTCATGGTAGCTCGGGGAAGTGGTTGATGATGGTGGAGCTTCTTAAAGACATGCATTGTAAAGGTGTCAAGATTATAGGCTTTATCTTGACAATGTTCTATTTCCTTAGTTTTATTTCTTTTACTTTGTCTAGAAATCTTGATTTTTTTTTATTTACTTTAACCATAAGGTGGTATTTGGAAAAAAGGATTTAGAATAATGGAAATTAAGATTTACTCTATCTATTATTTTTTACTCAAATGGGAAATCTGGGATACTAATCAACCTTATGGGTTGTTATTTAATATTTTGTATCCCCTCCACCCCTATGGATTTCAATTGATAAGTAGAGTGTCTTATTTTCAATATGAAATTTCCTCTTTTACTAATTGTTCTATTATTCTTAAATTGCTTGCTAATAAGACATCCTTTTACTTTGTTTTAAAGGAGTGTCTAGTAGTTGTCTTTCCTTGACATAATTTCCTTTTTTTAATTTTAACGCTATATGCATTTTCTCAAAAAACTAACCTGTTCTAGAAGAGTAGAACAAGCATCCAAATCTTTTCCCATACAAAAATTCTCAGCATTTGGATCTATTTCTCCATCTTCTAACTGTTCCGGAGCAATAAAAATAGAAACTGATTCGTTGGACAAACCAAAATCAAGAATTTTTATTTCCAACACCAAACCTTCAAAATATGGATGTATCTCATTATCATTGGCTAGCATTTCAGGTTCTTCACCTTCCACTCTAACTAATTCTTCAGTAAAAACTTTAGATAGTAACTTAAATTTATTACAAGATTGAACTTCAGCTAGTGCCAAGAAAACTTAAGGATTCTTCATCATAGCTGGAGGCTGAATTTTTTGATTTTGAATACTCTTCATTATTCTATTCCTATTAAACTTCACATTAATCCAAGGACCATAATAATTTTGTGAATTTACCATATCCTATTTGTCCTTAAATTTTCTAAGATTATTGAATTCATCAATTTTTTTACTTGAACATCATTTAAAACTTTAATTCCAACACCTTTAGAAACTTCTATACACATCCCAATTATGTGTCCTATTATGCCACAATTGAAACAAAAGGAAGATATTTTTTCATATTTAATTTTTTGAAAAAATATTCATATAACCCTTCAATCCAAACTCTATGTGATAATTTAGAGTCTAGATTAATTCGAACACATGCTCTAGAAAATTCACGTCTTCCCCATTTGAACATTTTCCCATCCAATAACAAAGGAACTCCTATCTTTGATACAATCTTAGTAACAATAGTCTCATCCCAACAATGTAAAGGAAAATGAGGCAAGCGAATCCAAATTAGTGAGGATAAGCCTTCAACGATGTAGGAGAGAATTGAGGTGTCATTTATCCATTCCTATTATGTATCCTCCCACATACCATGGACCTCCAGTCAGCACTTCTTACATAATCTGAGAACAACGAAATGAACACAAAATCCAATCATGGCCCAATGAGGTGATATAAAACTTTTCAATTTTATCTCGTTGATGCCTTAATTCATTGGTAAAAAGATAAAAAGGAATTCCTTTCCCAAACACGTTCACCACAAGAAATTTCTGAAGCAATTTGACATTTTTCAGAAACCTTATTCATATCAAGTTTAACTACATCCGAATAAGCATTTTCTTCTAGATCAGGATTAATTGAATTAGCTATAATATGCTGATTCTTAAACACTACATTTACCAAACCTATGTTTCTTGAATTCGGTAAATTTTTTTGATCACATGCCATCTGATTTTAACCTCCATAAATTAGACATTCATCATTCTTAGACTTTATCAAATTTGAATTTAAAAGCTCCTATTTTTCTGCATCAACACACGGTAAGTTTGAAAATCTGTTTACCTTCAACTTACATGTGATGGATGATGATGCCTCTAAATCATTCACCTCATAATTTGATGGGGAGGAAAGAATCGCCGGCTCCTTCTTTCCCAAACTTTCCAAAGGTTCTTTTCCTTTGCCCAGCACCTAAACCACATTATCGTTCAGAAGAAATCGACCTTCGATGATAAACAAAGGCCATTGCTTGATCAAAAATTCCTGGTTACTAGCATTTCTACCTTTGGATCCACCATGAGTCGAATCATAGGGAAAACTGGTAGAATGGAGATTTTAGGTATTACGGTCATCAAGGGATGATGATCTTCGACCCCTCGCCACCATTCAGGCGGAACCAAAAGAATAGGATCTGGAAAAATAAAAAAAGAAACAATTTTCTCTCTTCAGAATTCAGGAGCCTCTCTCTCAAGAATTTGGGAGCTTCTTCTGATTGTAATTAGATTGAAGTTCAAAAAGATTTATGTTAGTTTAAATGTTGATTTACTGCTTCAAAAAATAGCATAAATGTCTGATGGCTAAATATTCTAATTTAGATTGTAATCACATGTCTTTACCTTATGAGTTTGATATAATAAAAAAGAAATATAATAATCTATCAAATGCATATGAAACCTTACAACAACAACAACAACATCAAGCCTTTGTCCCACTACGTGGGGTTTGATACATGAATCATTTTTCTCCATTGTCTCTGGTTAAAAGTAAATTTCTCATTTTATTCTAAAAAACAACTATTATTTCTAATATTTTTTAACCAAGTCTTTTTAGGTCTACCTCTACCTTTCTTAACATAAGTCAAATCTAAAATCTCAACTTTCTTAATCAGGTCATCGGGAGGCCTTCATTTAATGTGTCCAAACCATCTAAGGATACTCTCTCTAATCTAATCTTCCACTAGAGCTACTATAGCCTTTTCACATATATGCTCATTTCATATCCTATCTCTAAGGGTCAAGCCACTCATCCACCTAAGCATCCTCATCTCTACAACACTGAACTTAGTATTATGCTTCTCTTTTAATGGCTAACATTCGGCACCATAAAGCATTGCAAGTCTCATCACCATCTTAAAGAATTTTCCCTTAAGTTTGAGGGGGACTTTTCTATCACACAATAAGCCCAATGCATTCCATCACTTCAACCATCCAACTTGAATTCTGCTGATAATATTCCCATTAATTTCACCATCACTCTGAATAATAGATCTATGATATCTAAAATGTGTACTCTTATTAACGACTTCAATCCCCTCACTAGTTCTTTTGCTACATATATTCAGTTTTAGATCTAGTGAAGCAAAAACCTGTAGACTCTAAAGTTTACCTCCATAATTAAATTTTACCTTCAGTTCCCTCTCTAGTCTTATCAACATTACAAATATCATCAACAAAAAACATCTTCCAAGGTACATCCTCTTGCAAATGTCTAGTGAGAACATCCATGATTATAGCAAAAAGATATGGACTTAACGCTAAACCTTGATGTAATCCAACCGAAATAGGAAAATAATTGGTCAAACCACCTTGCATTTGAACACAAGTAATAGCTCCTGCATACATATGAAACCTTCAAGTCAAATAATCTTGAGATAAAAAATTCATAGAAACAATTAGAGACTTGTGCATTTGAATTAGAGAATAATGAGCATGCATTCAATTTAGAAGTTGCAAGTCTTGAATGTACGAATCAAGTTTAAAAAATAAAAATTCATGCACAGCAATAAATTAAAACATAACCTACTTTGATATACTGGTATAACCTCACATAATTACAAGCATCATATAATCCTAGGAAGAGGAAACAAAACCACATAGATTAGTGCAATCTTTCCGTGGTGTTATGTGCCATTCTTGTGGCATGCTAGGTCATATTGCTCGCACTTGCATAGTACACGGTAAGTCTCATATAATGTGGAGACCCAAATTAATTGCACCATAACATGTCATGCGAGCAAATCATTTATAAAGGCATAAGGTGGAACCCAAACTGACTTGGGTTCCTAAATCAGACATATGATTGACTTTGCAGAAGTACTCTCATAAAAGGCCTAGTGAGAGCATGTGGTACTTGGACAGCAGATGCTCAACTCATATAAACCCACCTTTGAAGCAATTCTACATACGTTGACTTCGTCCCAACATTGAAGAGGGAGGTTGGGCATACATATCCATATAGGGGCTGTGAGACATTTAAACGAGGAGGGAGAAAAAGATGCTATCCATCTATCCATTCCAACAATATTCCCATTCACATAATATGGACCTGAGGCTATAATTTCTTCCAAACTATCAAGATTTTTGAAGGCACAAAAGACCCAGCCCAATCCAAGCTGAGTCAAATGAAATTTTCCAAATCTTCCTCATTGCCTTCTTAGTTCAAGACTTATTACATGGAAAGGAATGTTATCTCCAAAAATTTTGATAACTAAGGATTTCATCAATTTGTTAGAGTTGTCCAACTCTTTTTCAAAACTTAATTTAACCACACCATCTGCTTCCACAAAATCCTTACCAAAATTCAAATCAGAAACTTTGATATTTGCTTTCCTCTTCCACACATTTATGCTAGCATTCACAATAATAGGTTTCTTTGAATTTTCAGCAACCTCAGAATTCATATCATAATTAACCAATACTCCAGAATGGCATTCCCGAACAGTAACCAGGTCAGTAATTTGATCATTGCCTTCATGTTCCTTAGTAACTATCGCAGATTCAACCAAAACTTGATCATCAGTAATCAGGTTGTTCATGTTTGAGTTCTGATCTACCTTTGACTTTATCATATTCTTATCAGCAGCATTAACACAAGAAGTGGAAATGCAATTAGCAGATTATTTTGAAACATCACTCCGGGGTTTAGTGGTATCGTCACAGAACTCAGTAGACTTGAGATTAAACTCATCTTCAATTAAAATATTTTTGCCCTTACCAATACATTCAGGGATCTTCTTCTTGATGACTCTACCACCTTTTGAAATTACCTGGGGGTGTTCCTTCATTGACTAGAAATTAAATTCTTTACCGTGATCGTTGTCTCCAAAAGCTGGCGGAGACGACTCTGAACTGAGACATGAAACAATCCTAGAAGAGGGAGTAGTTGGCAAATTTTGAGGGGCCCACCGGCCAAAGGTGGTCGGCGATCCTTCGACGCCATTGACGATGTTGCAGAAAACCCGTGTAGCAGGATTTCAAAAATCATCAAAATTGGGAATTACAGACCTTCTCTCTCCTAAGCTTAAGTTCCACTTGATGTTGTACATCACTCGACCTTGTTGTTTAGATGCAGTACACCTATTCCTAGTCCTAGAGCTCAGTGAGGCGAGCTAGGCATTGAGAAAATGACTTGGTGTCATTTTTCAAGTGGAGGGGATGACTTAGGCTTGTTTGGGCTGGACTAATAGCTGGGTTGGGTCGGGTTGGTTCCAAGGAAGGTTTAGAATATAGTTAGATTATTTAATGGGCCTAGTTTAGGAAGAATTGATCAAGCCAAGTGGGATGACCACTAAAGGACATTTGTAAGATTTTAGTTAACTATTTGACCACTAAAGTAGTCAAACAACTGAGGTGGAGTCTATGTAATTGCTAGGCTTTCTAATGAGATGGAATTCCTTGTATTTGTAACCATGTGAATTTTTGCTTAACTATCATTGATAGTTTGACCAAGTCAAACCTATCAAGATTGAGGCATGGAAAATTTTAATTAGATTTAAGCTATAAGTTGAAATAGATTTGAGTGATTGATGGGATTGGAGAGGTTTGATCTAAATTTATGCATTGAAGTCATCCATTTTGACCTGGTTTGAAACTGACCAAGTTAACTACTCATTGGGTCAGGATGGTGAATCAATCTCAAATCACTAGGAGAGATGTTTACGGAAGTTTGGTAAGAGAGTTTCAAAGCCTAACTGAAGTTGAATTGCATGAAATTGAAGTATATGGTTAGTTGAGCTAGCGTGAACTAGCTCAACTGGATCAAACAGGCCATTCACTGGTTTACAGAGCCAAGTAAGTGTTTTTTTTTAATATCTTGGATGATTATGAATAACTTGAATATAACTATCAACCATTAGATGTATAATCAGATGTTTTGAGAAGTGCCCGATGACCTCATATAAAAATGAGGTCAGCAACCATTTTGAGATATTTATTTTTAATTTTTATATGTTAGCTTTATTTTCTTCTACAATACCTTTTTTGTGTGTTTTTGAGGGATTGATTTTATCTTTCTAACTTTTTTATTTTATTTGTATATTAATTTTTTAGATAATTAAAGCATATGATAAAAAGGAACATTTTATCCTTGTTCTGAATTGATTAACAACATTATTTGGTGAGTATTTATAATTATTTATAAATAATTCTCTCACTTGTGAAAATGAATGTAGATGAATCCCTTTTTTTCTAATTATTATATTCATAAGCATTTGTTGTGCTTATTTTGGAAGGCTCATACCATCTTCTCCATATTACTAGTTATTTAAGGGGTTTTTTTTTTGCTGCAAAGTTATATGATGTTCATTGTTGAGTATCTCTATTAACTGTCATTATTATTAGTCAGCTAACTATTTGGTTTTTGCTTTAAAACCTTACTTACTTGTTCAAGTTGATTGAATGCTACATATCGAGTGAATTGTACTCCACACACATGTCTATTATTTTCTTATTATTTTGTAATTGATTTTTTTTTTTTGAATAAAATAAAATGTTTCTACTTTTAATTTAGCATTTTCATGCATGCAAAAAAAAAAAGTTTATTAGCATCAGCCCTACCTTGCCTCATCACAATAAAAATAAAAAGGAAAAGATAATTAAGATGTTCAACTAATACAATGTGAAAGAAGGAAAATGATGTAGGGCATGTTTAAGTTTGCTTTGAGTGGTGTTCTTTACCCATAAATCTTTGAGTAAACCCCTTGAAATTTGGATTGCTTAAATTTAAGTCTAGTTGCAGACTTCTTGGAATTCGCCATTCTTCAATTTATATTTAATGACCCCACTATTGTGTAATTCTCACTCTAGTAATCCATTAAAAATTTATTTGAGGTTGAGTATTTGTAAGCAGAAGTAGGTCGAAACACTTTTTGAAGATGTCTACATTCTGATAAGATCTAAGCACATAGATGTGGCTTGAAAGCTTTATCGTTCTATTGGAAATGTTTGGAAGTTACATTGATGATCCATGTCTTAAAATTTTTGTTGTTGGTTGAATGCATTACATTTATTAATTTATCAAGGGAGACCTTCAACTCTATTCCATTTTGAAGGAGTGGATATATTATCTTCCATAGAAGCTATGGCTAGGGAAACATTGGTTGCAACAAGCATGAGTTGGAAAGTGGCATTGCACACCTATTACAGCTTTGGAAGTGGGCATGCTATTGTGCTTTAAAATTATGAATCTTTGAATTTACTTACGAGTTTCTATATGCAGTAATTATTTTATGTTTTTTTTTTCAGTGTTATTATGGTTTATAAATTTGCATTATTGTTTTGAATTATTAAGCTATAAAGATGAATAGTTCGTTGATAAAAAATAATGTAGTCGGTGGATATTTATTTTTATGTTGCTAATTCTCGTTCAACATAATTAACTTAAATCTTGGAACTAAAATATTTTTTAAGAGTTAACCAGAACTTTCAACGTATGTATTGATTTTGTTTTTTTAAAATTTTTAGGAAATTAAACTTTTCACTCAACAAAATGTTCAGAAAAAAATGCATTATAATGGAAAAAGTTGTAATAAATCCTCTTTTTGCATTCTTCATCATGCAATTATTTATCTCTTTACTAGATGACATTTAGATGACTCAACTCTAGGTTCTTTAATATATATTGCAAAATTTATTTAAACAAACCTTATGATTTTAGCGAAATATTTTTTGTGTTATTGTTTTAAGGCGATGTTAGAATATTTTATGGGTTCCCTAGTATTGAACTATTATTATATTAGGGGGATATATATTCCCATAATACAATGTATTATTCTCTTTTATTTTGTGTCCTTATGTTTTCCTTATATATGCTAATTTATAAGCTCAACAAATTTAATAAATAAATGAAGTTCATTTCCTATCAATATAGCATGGTTGAAAAATCCTAGGCCCCCACATGATTTATTTCATGCCAAAACCTGTTAGCCACCCATTCTTATCCTAAACCTATTATTATTTACACCCATATGTTGCTTCTTGATCATGTATCATCGTTCAAAAAACCTTAGCCCACATTTGTTTGATCTCATGCTAAAACTTGTTAGGCCCCCAGACTTAGCCCAATGCTTGTACTCAAGCATTATTGAGGCTCACTCACTTGCTCCTACTACACACTTGCACACTCATGCTGTTGTTGCTTCTTGTACTTATGTTCTTATTTTACCTTCTATTCTTCCATCTTTTTTTTTTTATTAATTATTTTTTTTTTTATTTTACCTACTAGTCTGCCATCTTTTTTCATTATTTGTACACACATAATAAGATTATAGCCCTTTCTACTTGTGCACAATGTTCTCGCCATATGCTTATGCAACACATCACCAATCCTTTCATACTATATTTGCTTATTGCTTAATCACCTATAGATCCTTTTAATCAGTCTTTATTATTGCAAATCTATTTTTATTGATTATGATTTTGATGATAGCAAACACTCTTATTTCTCTATGACTTTCTTACCTACTGACATTGCAGGACCACAAGATCAGACGACATTTGGAACCAGCACAAGATTGGGTAGACTAGGTCTGAGTCAGTTTGTAATGTACTTTTCCATGTTTACTTAAAGCTTAAGAAAACTCTTGATATTTTTGGTACTTGATCTTGAAAATCATGTTTTTTTTATTTACCAATTTTTGCATTAATCTTTTTTAGATATGTTTTATGAAAGAATTTTTGAAAAATTTTTGTGTTTTTTTTTTTGTAATTTATTCCTTGATTTAGATATTGGATTAAAAAGTTTTGAGCCTTTAAAAGTACCTGAGTTTGGATTAACAATTGCTGAATTTCTTATCTTTACTGGATTATGCGTTGTGAATCCATTCCTTATTATGTTTTTTATTAAAATTAAGAGGTAACTTTCTCATTTTATTTAAAGATTTTCTTTCTTGCCCCTTCTCTTTTTGATAATGTCAAAGGGGGAGAAACATATTGTGTATTGTTGTATTTGTTTAATTTTTTTTTGTATTGTGTATTATTGTATTTGTATCTTTTTTAAAAAAATTAAAAACACAAAAATATTTGATTTCCCCTATTTTTAAAGTTTTATTTTAGTAAGGGGGAGATTAGGAGAACATGATTTGTTTTTTGCAAATTCAACCAACAATGTTTGCCATCATAAAAAATGGGGAGGTTGTTACGAATCTATTTTCATTGATTATGATTTTGATGATAACAAATACTCTTGTTTCACTATGATTGCCTTACCTACTGACATTTTAGGACCACAAGACGAGACAGTAATCGGAACCAGCTCAAGATTGGGTAGACTAGGTCTGAGTCAGTTTATAATGTACTTTCCCTTTCTTGAGTCAATTGTAACCTTTGAGGTATCTGATGCTATGTAACCCTACACACATACACATTGGGAAAACCTCTATCTGATAATTAGAGTTATCTATTTTGATCACATCGGCCAGGCCAATCCAAACATTTGCCTAGACGATCTGCTAAAAATAGAAACCCTAATTAGGGCATCTTATCAAGGCAACCATGATTAATCTGATCGGCCTGGAGATACTTGTATTGGCGAGGATGATAGGTTCAAATTAGAAAGAATCAGTCTCTAGATTTATTTAGGTAAAATTTATTTTTGGACATCGGCCAGGCTGATAATTTACATCATCCTGGACGATCAAACACAATTATGCCTAAATTGATCTGGTGATTAAGGTATGTAATTAAAGCTGATTGAACGATTACATCAGCCAGGCCGATCGCAGGATTGGCCGGGACAATGTCATGGATGATTAACATCGGCTAACCTCTTTTCAGGGTGACATCAAGGCGATTTGGCTTGGATTTGAACTAATCGGCCAGGCCGATATACAATCATCCTTGTTGATATGATGAAAAATTACTCTAATCGTCCCAAACCGACCGGGCTGATTGAGGGAAATTTGTGCTGATCAGTCAGGCCGATACTCCTATCAGACTGGACGATAAAGTCGGCAAGTTACATTAATGAGCTCATTTTAAGATCTTATTTAAGCTATGATAAGGCACTTTGTAAGTGTCTTTGGAATCTATTGTAGCTTCATTCTTTTGGGGGAAACTTGAAGAGAGAGCTTGAAAGGGAGTGAGGAAAGGTGGAGTTTGAGAGAGGGAGAAGATCCTTAGAGAGGGACTCAATGGAGTGTGGAGGGGGATTCCACACGGTTGCTCCGGCAAACTCGCACCTTAGTACCGTCTGATTCAAGGCTTATCTTGAGGGAAGTTAACAGAAGAAGAAGATCTCTTTGGTGTCAAAGGACCCGGCTACTCCGCCGCACCGAGGAAGATGGAAGTGATTTTGTAAAGGCTTCTCCTCCTAGCTGTGGGGGCTAAAGGAGAGACACTTAGTTTAGTGCAATACCCGAAGGGCGCCTCCGGGGAGTGGACATAAGTCAAAGTTTGACCGAACCACTATAAATTTGATGTGTTCTTTCTTTTACTATTTCTATATTTAATTTCCACATTATGTTTTCTTTGTGGTGAATTTTTGTTTACATTTTGTGTTTTGATTGTGAAAGTTTTTTTAAAGTACTAATTCACCTATCTTAATTAGCCTTGGGCCAGTTCAAAAGGGCCTAACATCCCTAATGAACTTTCAAGTAGTATCAGAGCACTTTCATTTATTTCACACAACATCATGGCATCTCCCTCTCTTTTGCATGATGTTGTATCCTCCTCTACCTTCGGTACCTTTATCCATTTCAATTGTAATAAGTATTTATTTTGCAATAGGGCCTTTTATTTTATCAATTGTTCTCATGACAAAATTTGTCACTATAATTCCTATTCTCTACTCATGATGATACCATCAAGTTTTCCACATGATAAGCATGTGATTATTCCATTCTCACTCGATTACTAAATAGCCTACAAATATTCATTGTTTATGTAACTATATCTCTTGAGACTATCTAGCCTCAGGTGATAAAATAGGTGATGACGATTCTACATTTTTGCCATAGCTGATAAAGAAAAATATGTGGTTTACAGTGTAGATAAAGGCTAAAATAATCTAATACGAAAAAAAAAAAAAAATAAATCTTCAACCCTATCCCTCAACCGAAGTTGCTATTTGCGGGAAATGATAAACCATTAACTTATCAAGGTGGATGAGAACGTCCAAGGCCAATAAATAGAACTAGAGATAGAATGTTCTCATTCTACGAAGATAAAATGAATAAGGAATAATCATTTAAGACGGAAGGTGTTGTAAAGTTATTTCGATAGGCAGTCAAAGCAAGCTTAGAAATGCCAGAGTGCAAGAGGCCTAAAAAGTTGAAATACAATGGTGACCCAAATTCTTGCCCATACCATCAGGAATTTATCCATCATATTGAAGATTGCTACATCTTTAAGGATTGGTTGGAAAGAAATTATATAAGAGGGGAACTCATATTATCGGACAATGTGTTAACCCATCCCAGAAAAGAATCAAATCGTGGGTTATGTTCTCTTCTGTACCCCTAGCTGAAGAAAGAAGAAATGAAAAGAACTAGCCTAAGATGAGCAATTAAAGACAGTGATCTCCATGAAGACTATAAAAATTTTGAAACAACTTGAAGGAGTTTCAGGCATAAAATGAAAATCTCTTACCGAACTAGTGCTAGATCTAAAAGTATTTCCTAAGGTACAAGAATCTACTTTCAAGCAGTACCTTGGTCAGGATTGTTCCTCAAAATCTAGTAAAATGAAATCCTTAAAAAAAAGAGAATATTGAAGAAGCTTAGGAAGAAAAGGAAAACATTTTAGAGAGTCGTCGAAAATTTGGATGAATATTATCAGTCTTTGAGGTGACCTTTTAAGCTTGTTGACTTTATGTCAAGGCTTAAAATAGATGAAGCTGAAAAAGATGATGAGGACTCTCTTCTAGTAGAAGTATGCCGAGTCATCTTAGTAGTGTTAGATATACTAATAAAAGAAGAATACAATAAGGAGGAGCTTCTAAATTTTATCGGATAGTGACATTGATGGACTATAGCTTAGAAGAGGACCTATATTTTCTAAAAGAAGATGAATCCAACCCTAGTATAGCATCATATATGGAGCACATAAATTTTGGAGGTGACTCTGATTGCTTTAGTAATGTCTAAGGACCTTTGCGAGCCTTTGGTTTAAGATCTCAAAGATCTTGAATGATATGAGGCATATTTTTTTGAGCGTAACATGATGGACGTCCTACAATCCCGTAACAAGCCATTCTTCACCTTCATTTAAGAGGAAATAATGATTGGAACGGTAGATCATAATCGCCTTCTATATGTTAATATAGGGAGTGACATAATTATAATCAGTCGAATCCTAATTGATCTAGGGTCCTCTATAAATCTCATTAGCCTGAAAGCACTAAGATCGCTATGCCTCGATGTGGAACATTTTAGGACAGATAAGCTGATGGTACATGGCTTTAATGAGAAGGGATAGAAGACCCTTTGATCATTTATGCTCTCCCTCACATTTGGTGAACTTCATATATATGTCAAATTCCATGTGATTGATGAAGCTACCTCATTAGAGGCATTTCTAGGTCATCCATAGTTGCATGAATACGACATCATCCCCCTTAACACTACATTTCTGCATGAAGTACCTAAGGGATGGAGAAGAATTCAGGATGTCTAGCGACATCTAGCCCTTTTATATTCTATGAAGTAATGATATATGATATTGCTAGATACTTCATTTTGAAGTAGCTAAAGCCATCGAGCTCCCTTGAGGCTAAATCATCAAATGCAAAGGCTATAAAGCATCACAAATAGGAAGGTGAGAAGTAGGTGGGGAGAAAGAAGATAACACAAAATTTTCCCAAAGCACCAATCATTTCTAAAGAAGGAAAACACATATATCACCTTGGGAGTGACATAGATGAAGATGATATCACCCCCAAAAAATCCCAAAGCATATATAAGTTAACATCCAAAGTGAGAAAGGAGGTTGAATGTTCAAATAATGATTGTGATTCTACTTACACGAACACGGTGCAAGAAATATTCTCAAAAAGAATAGATAGCTTGTCAATCTCAAATAGTGTGCTCGTAATCACGCATATTCCCCTACAACACTTCAAAGAAATCATTCAATGAGAGGTGCATAATGCATAAGAGCTCATAACCCATTATATGCCTCCTCACATTAAGGGGGCGGGCTAGAGAGCTTATTTTATTCAATTGGAAAGCTCGTAAAAGAAGAAAATCATGACTGATTTCATAGGCTCATCAATTTTGAAGCATTAGTACCTATGAGGTTTCCTAGGTATAATACCAGAAATATCCAAAGAATATTATGAAAATGAATCAACACTAGTTCATCCAAAAAACAAGTTAATTTTTTTTGTGAGTCTCTAATATCAAAGAAATCCTCACTCATTATGGAAGAAGGATATTTTTAGAAAAATTGGTCTCAAATTCATTTTGCAAAAATAGCCTTTAAAAGATACTTGTGAAGTAATTACATGCAAGGAAATTTAATCCAGCGACAATAGTAATGAGGAAATATATAAAGTTGATTATAAGGATGATCAACCCATAGAAGTAAATTCTGTAGTAGAGGAACGTGAAGATGGTAGAAAAGATGTCACTGTAGATGAGCTAAAAGATGTTAACTTTGGGACTGAAGAGGACCCTCGTCCAACATTTATTAGCTCCCTCCTATTAGAAGACCAAATAGATGAAATAAAAGAACTTCTCTGTGAATTCAGGGATTATTTTTCCTTGACATATACTGAGATATCAGGCTTATCCCCTTATGTAGAAGTTCAAATTGACCATTAAACTAGATGCAATATCTGTCAAGTAAGCTCCAAGAAGATAGGGATTGGAGATTGGAGAATGAAGAAAAAGTAATTCCAAAAATAAATAAACTCATAGAAGCAAGCTTTATTCATGAAGAAAAATATGCTGACTAGATCGTCAATATTATCCTTTTGAAGAAGAAAGTCCAAACTTGTATTTGTATCAATTTGTAGGACCTCAACAAGGCATATCCGAAAGATGACTTTCCACTCCCAGTGTCAAAACTACTAGATGATAACATGTCAAACTATGAAATGTTCTCATTTATGGATGGGTTGTCAAGCTATAACAATATCAAGATGGCGCCTGAAGATGAGAAGCACACATCGTTCAGAATACCCATCATCATATTTTGCTACACAGTTATTCCCTTCAGTTTGAAGAATGCTAATGCGAGTAATGACACGTATCTTTGATGAATTAGAACATCAAAAGGTTGAGTGTTATGTAGGAGACCTGGTCATTAAGAACATGAACCACAAAGATCATTTATATAACTTGAGAATCATATTTGAGAGGATCAAAAAGTTTGATCTGAAGATGAACCCTCTTGAAAGTGCCTTGTGTGTCTCTTCTAGAAAATTCCTTCAGTATGTTATTCGTCACAAAGAAATAGAAATTTAGCCCAAAAAAATTAGAGTAATCATGGAGATTATGCCTCTCAAAAATCTCCACCAACTTTATTCTTTGTAAGGACAACTGGCTTTTATTCAGCGATTCTTTTTGAATCTATTGGGTAGGTGCCAGCCAATCCCCAAATTAATAAAGAAGGATGTTTACTTTAAGTGGGATGGAGAATGACAGGAAGCATTTGATAGTATCAAAATATACCTATTAAATTCACCCATTCTCACAGCGGTTCCAATCCGGGGGAAGCCTCTTATACTTTATATGGAAGCATTAGAAGAGTCCCACGGAACATTATTGACCCCGCACAATAAAGAAGGCAAGAATAATGTGCTCTACCACATTAGTCAAAGATTAATTGGAGCAGAGATATTTTATTCTCCTATTGAGGAGCATTGTCTGGCATAGATTTTCACAGTTCAGAAACTTTGATGGATAGTGATACTAATACAATTTGATATCAAGTATATGTTGTAAAAGGCAGTGAAGGGAAAGGCGTTAGAAAATTTTCTTGCCGCATATCCCATCTCGACCGACTCCCCACTTAATGATGATTATCCTGATAATAAATCATGTAGGTCAAGGAAGATGAGAACATATAATTTTGGGAGATGTATTTAGATGGGGCATCATCGATTAAACCTGCTCAACATCCAAATCTTATGAAATCTAGAGCTGGTGAAGGCCTCATTTTTATAGCACCTAAAGTAGGCATAATTGGATTTTCGTTTAGTTTAACTGAATCCCAGACCAATAAAGAGGCTGAGTATGAAGCTCGAATAGTAGGATTGGAGATTGCGATTGACATCAAAATCTTAAATCTCTGAATCTTCGGTGACTCTCAACTTGTGATAAACTAAGTCTTGGGCATTTAGAAGAATCGCAAGCTTGAGTTGGCCCATTACCATTAGCAAACCCTTGAGCTCTAGAAGTAGGAGCCGAATGTTAAAATAGCTTGAGTTCCTTGAGGAAAGAATTCCAAAATAGATTATTTGAACAAATTGGCCAAGGAAATGACAAATACCAATGTGGAGAGCCCTATATTCATTTTAAGTTCACACCTGTTGAGTCTTGGAGCCCGCTCTATCCCAAAGTTAGAAGAATTATCATATTCAAGTTAGCGAGGTACAACTCCGATTGACCCTTAACCCCTCTATTAAATAATTATAGAAAATTATCCATAAGGATATCGTGTAGCCAAAAGACGTATAGTTAGTAAAACTTTGGAATCATGATGGAATTACTTAGATATTACAATATAGAATGATTGAAGGCAGTCATTTATCGACTACTTCAAAGAAAATAAACTTCCAATGAAAAAATTATAGCCACACAAATATTAAAAAGAGCATTACGATACGTATTTCTTAACAATATGTTGTATTGATGGGCTTTTGACCAGATGTCTTTTAGGTACTTAGAGACCAAGGAAGCTGGTAGAATGTTAGTATAAGTTCATGAAGAGATCTATGGAGTGCATTAGTCAAGTCCCAAGATGGCTACTAAAATCAAGAGAAAGGGTTATTACTAGCCTATAATGGTTAAAGATTTATTGACCATGCCTAGAGCAGCCACAAATATCATATTCACAGTGATATCATTCATCAGCCACCAAATTCACTACTCCCAATAATAGCATCGTGGCTATTTGAATGCTAGGGCATAATTATATTTGGGTCCATAGATCCACCATCTTCAGCAGGACACCGCTTTATTTTTCCAGCTACATACTACTTTTCCTAGTGGGCACAAGTAGCTCTATTCAAAGAAGTCATGCCTAAGCACGTGATTAACTTTTTCACCCATAATATGGTTTATTGATTTGGTATGTTATGCTTTGTGATCTTAGACAATGGTTCAGCATTCAAAAGTATCAGATCTATAACTTTTTTATTCGGTAAAATATTGATAGCAATTTTCTTCAATATATAACCCAAGAGAAAATGGTTTGGCGGAGGTCTTCAATAAGATGTTGGTGGAACTATTAAAGAAGATCTTCACCAAAAATAAAAGAGAGTGGAATATGAAGATAACAGAGGTATTTTGGGCATACCGTACTACGTACATGATGCCGAACAGAGCCACTCCCTATGCACTAGTGTTTAGGGTTGAAGTAGTATTGCCGCTAGAGATCAAATTACTGTCACTTCAGATAGCTATTCAACATGACCTTACTCAAGAAGAAAATGCTCACCTTTGAATAGAAGAACTCGATACACTTGATGAAGTTAGGTTAAAACATCAATAAAATCCTTGAAATATACCAAGAAAGAATAGTGAAATCATATGATCAAATGGTGCGCCATCGATCATTTCAAAAATGAGGAATTGATCCTGGTGTTGAGAAAACCAATCATCCCACTATGAAAATTTGTATCCAACGAGAAAGACCCTTTTATCATCGAGAAGGTGTACTAAAGATCAGCTTATCAGTTAATCAAACTAAATGATTAAAGGCCTATGCCACCGATTATCAGTCGATACTTAAAAAAGTACCACACATAAATTTCCCCAAGTAAATGTTATGTTTAATATAACATACATTTTATACATGTTTATTATATATATATATATATATATATATATATATATATATATATATATATATATATATATATATATATATATATATATATATATATATATATATATATATATATATATTGCATTTTAAAATGTTCTTATCTTAGAAGATTGTTTTTCAATATCCCATAAAGTTGGGAGAATTTTAAATATTTATTTATTTGGGTTGACATTGACCTACATGCTAAAATCCTAGAATAAATATTTAAAATCTTAGAATATAAAGTCTATCAAAAATTTCCCTATAAAATATGCGATATTTTAGATATTTATTTAGGTTGACACCGAGATATTTTAAAGTTCTAAATTTTTCTTTTCTAAAATGTCCATGCGAGATAGGGAGTATTTTAAATATTTATTCGAGTTAATATCGCGCTGCATGCTGACATCCTCGAATAAATATTTAAAATTATTAACATGAATATTACTTCAATATAAAATGATATAATGAATTCTTTTTGAAAATATGTGCAAGTGATCTTCCAAAAGTTTTTTACACCACCTCCTCCAATGTACCAAGATTTAAAAAGTAAAAAAAGAGACTTTGTGACTACATGCATCAACATATTGAGCTCAAATTGCTTAAAGTCATTCAACAACCTGAAGCTTAAAGCTCAAACGGGTGTAAGAAGATGGATTCAACAAGATAAATATGGTCAAATTGCTGACAGCTCTATCTCCTCAACACACGATAAAAAAGCCATAGTAGCGAAACCCCCACTTCATCAACCCGTCAATAGGGACTGTAAGAAGTATAAAGGCCAATTTAACTCGACAGCCTCAAGTGATCATAGTCTACCAAATTCTTCTAATTAATCAAAGAATCAATGTTCTTGTGAAAAGGAGACGCAAGCAACTAAAGAATGTGTGTAGTGTCCAAATATTCAGCTACAAAGGACTCCAAATCTACCAACTTTAGTAAACTTAGTATTAGGAAGCGCATTTCTCATAGCTCAAGTCTGAAGCCTGAATGGATGTAAAAGGTTGGATCCAACACGCCCAAATATGGTCAGATCACTAGCGATTTAGTCTACTCAACACGCCATAAGAAAGACCTTAGTAGAAGAACTTTCAATTCAACAACCAAAGGATGAAGAGCTATCAAAGCTTAGCTCATCTAATCTAATGAACTTTAAGTAATTCAGATTAAAGTCACCTCAATTGGTTAAGAATTAATATGATACCTATGTTTGGTACTATCAAGTTAATCTGAAACCTGCAAATCCTTCAACTAATCCATAAAGCATCACGCGAGAATTGAAGGAATTCTTCTTCAACAAGTCCACGAAAGCATAAAGCAAATGACCGAAAAAAAAAATATCTTAAAGTTCACATAAACCTATTGCTAATTTAAGAGGATTTTATCTTCAACACATCTACTATGCCCATAGCTCTGGACCGATGAATTTTCATCATCGACCTAGTATAAACGAAAACGAAAAGAAATTTTAGGTCTTTAGTATTAAATTCATTCATCAACCCCGCCAAAGCTAAAAGAAAAAGGCCGAAGATACAAAATCTCCTGATAAGTCGGTATGGAAAAATCAGGTAATCCTCTACCAATGTCCATAGCACAAAGCATAGGATAGAATGAATCAAAATCACAAAACTAGCTTAATCTGTGAAGAGTACAATTATTGTCTCTAACAGGTGGCTAAAGCTGCAACGATCACAACTATCCTCAAACACGGGGCATTTTTATTTGAGTTAAGATTGTGCTCCGTGTTGAGATCCCTAAAAAAAATGTTTAAAATCGCATGCGGTACCATCATCATAACTCACAGTAAAATCATAGAAGCTATGAGAACAGAAAAAAAGAAATTATCAATATCTTAATTTATTAAGTTGCTTCATTTTATTAATTCAAAAATTTTATAAAAGTTTTTTTAAGCGAATCTTTTATAAACTTACATCATCCAAAAAAAAGGTACATCATACTTCAGAGAGACTAAAATTTATCTCCTAACTTATGCCTGATGATGAAGTCAACAGCTATGCTCTACTCTTTCCAAAGATAATATATCCTGCACTTTTGAGGCCTACATAAAGCAATAGAAATGTCAGCAAAAAGGAGAAAAATTATGAAAATATATGTAATACTACAGAAAGAAAGGTGTACTTGAACCAAGGTCTGCAGAAGCAGATCATGAACTAGTATCTTGCTCCTATCGAAACCTGTGTAAGGAAACAAGGAGATCAATAAAACAACTAAAGAAAAGGGAAGAAATTGCACTAACAAAATAAAATGTACCTAAGTTGAAGTCTCATGTAGTGGCTTTTTGACATTCTTCTCCCATGGAACCTACACAAAACACGAAGTGTCATCTGTACAAGCATATATCAAAACTAAAATAAGGGAAGAGAGTGTACATGAGCTGAAGACAATTGTAGAAGACCTAACCTAGTAAAGACCTGCTAAGTAATGAATATACAAAGCTCAAATAAATTTTGAATGGTACCCACAATTATATAATCAAAATATTATATTCATATATGATTATGGAAATGCTAAATATTGAGCATTTGTGAAAATGCTATAAGCTAATATGATAGTGGTGGCAAAAGAAGAACAGAAGGTGGTGGTGCTATCTACCAACATAAATCTGCATGAGTAATGCTCTTGGGATCATAATATAAAGTGTTATGTCACTATCTTATGGATCTCTACTTAACTAAAGCCAACATGTCAATCAAATTATTTACTATAAGCACATCAAAAGATCTTTGAAGATCTATAGAATAAAAATCTTTGTGTGACATCAAAAAAAGTTTTTGGAGATATGCAAAATGAAAGCCTTAGTATGACATCCTGAGCAAATATATAGAGATCCACCAGGTTAATTAGTATACAACAAATATACTTCGCTCTAGATGCATACCACACTTGTTGAGGGCTTTTGTTGACCTCTGTAATGAAGCCAAATAAAAAAATTAAAGTTTATCCTACAATGATCACATACCTACTACTACACATGTCGAAGCCCTGGTCAAGTCGCATCCGCAGCCTACTACAGTAATGATTTATTATGCAAAATGGTGCCATTCTTTATCTTCTTACTTTTGTCCTCACTTGATTTTGACTTGCATTAAAAGAAGGATAATTGAGGCCTTTGCATTCACATTTTCCGCACGTGCAAAATCCCTGCAAGCCCTCTGACCTCCATAGCTTCTTCCATGCAAGAACACCTCACGACTTTGACTCCTCTTCCTCCTTCCCAATTCCTTCACCTCTAGTATACGCCAAACCCGTCAAACCTATGATTTCATATCATAGCTCTCGTGACCTTCCACCTCTTCTTCTCTATTCCTTTAACCTGTTAACCTTCACAATACGCTGAACCCGCTTGTATTGCCAACTCGACCCCACTCATATGCAGTGAAAACCAATGCCTCCATCCCTATCCTCCACTTCGACCTCTTCATCTGATTCCCTAACTAGTCAACCCTACCTATAGAATCGAAGTCTCCATGGTCTCCCTCACTCTATCTTTGCTTGCCTTATACTTGTCAGACTATATCCGATATCCATATTGCAAATCAACTCCAAGATACCCAATACCTTCAGCTAAATCTCTCTATAGACTTCAAATTCAAACTTCTTAGCTCTCCTCTTACCACATTTCTAAGATAAAATCTACAAGCCCAAGCTAAAACTCTTTTGTAGCCAAGATCTGATCCCTATCTACTCTTACTGAAGAGATATTTATATCTACGATAAACTTGTATTAGTGTAATAGTATGCATATTAGTGTTAATACTATTAATATTGCTCCTACAATTATATACATATAAAAAAGAAAATAAGAAATGTTTGTCTCAATTTACATGCCATGAAACTGCTATCACATGCCTTGACTTCAAAGGTATAATTTCAAAACTCAAATCCCGTATTAAGCATTTGTGTCAAACCGAAAAACCCCCTATACGTGCTCTCATAAGATAGTAGGAGGAAACCCGGTGTGATGCATGGCGAGTATGGTGGGGAGTCCATAAGTACATATACATGCCCTTATGATGAGCCAAGTATTGTCACTTGTGTTCTTTAAGCAAGTACTTTGTAACCCCCAGACACTCTCTTGTAGCATAGTGTGATTGAAGATGTACGACTATGGTGTCACCCGACACCAACCATACAAGATCTTGTAGCATGCTAGGATGGCCCAGTTTTTTATAGTTTTCCCTAAAAGGGGGAGACACCAGGAGGTTGCCAAATTTTCATTTGAGGATGCAGGGGACTTGGATAAAATGAAGTGGACCTGATTTGAACTTAATACATGGGACTTAATTTGAATGAAAATGTATAACATGGAACAAAACTCAACTGAAATAATAGAACACTAAACCATAAATTGAAATTGCAAAACCCAAAGTGAAAATATCAAAACCAACTAATAACTTTTAATGTGTCTAAATGAAAAAACAATGTCGAATTAAATTCTAACCACAACTTGCTCATAAGTAGTGATGAAACTATAGAAAGTGTAACATGATTATAAGTCATAGCATGGAACTCTTGAACGATTATGTTTGACTTGCAACATCCATCTCAAATCAGGCTTAGAAAAGGGCATATATGGTCATAATAAGTGGTGCAAGTATTGATATCGCATGATGAATGCCATCCATACAACAATCCGTGTTATGTACATGCAAGTGAATGCTCTAAATCTACCTGCAAACAACGGTACTAGTGGTACTTCATAGATGATGAATCCTTTATGAACAATAGAGATTGGTGTATAAATGGATGCGATAATTCTTCAATTAGAATGTAGAGCCTAATGAACAGCGAACAAGAGATTTGCAAGAGTTAATGATTTAATTATAAAGTCATAATGTGAGCTTTTAGACCATGCCAAATGACTCATAACATTGGATCTAGTTCATCCTTTAGCAACATTCAATGAGAATTACAAGACATGTGGCAATACACCTATGATCAATAAAGTGGAGTTTCCTGCAAATGCTCAAAACCTTCATGATGAATTGGAGGAAGATATCAAAGAGAAAATAATCATTGGGAATATTCAGAATGGTATAATGAAACAACCATGATGCGTATAACAGGATGCATGTTAACAATAATGGAAGAGAATGCAGAGTTTAGAAAATACATGTTAGATATTGTTGTATTCCTATGATAGATGTTGAGTAACACGTAAATGAATAATATTGAGGGCTATGGACTATAAGGATTGATGCATAAGGAATGTTTTAATTCACCAAATAAAGCATATAGTGAAGACAAAAACTCATCATAAACAAAATAACACATTTGTAAGCAATGATCATCGACATACAATGAGTATTATAGTATCTAGGAATCGACGCTGATCGGCATACTGGCATCTACAATGGTTCCTATGAACACTGAAATACATGCAAACTAATACAATAACTCGTCGATCAATGAGTTTAAGGGACCTATGTTAGAGGCAGCAGAGTCGTCGAGCACCTTGTATCAGCACAAATGAATTGGTGACAAAGATGTATTAAAAAAGTCTGAAGCAAATGTTGCCCCCATATAATCATTATCACTTTGTTAAAAGAAGATATATTATCCCCACACCAGCAAAAATGTACAAGGTGCAACAAACACAGTAAAACTTCTATGTCAGTTAATGGCAAAGTGGCATACAACGTAATGCCCTTCCACTCAATAGTTACATAATATTAGGCCAATACATTGGTCCTTTATCAACTAGAATTGATGACATGCAAGATAATATAGCACCTCGATAACCAACGATAGTCCAACATCAATCTAATGCATCTTCCATTATAATCGTCACAAGGGTTGTAATAATTATTTTAAGAATGGATGTATAGCATGGTTCTTCTGAATGGCCTTATGTGCATCCAATACCTATAATAAGAACACAATCATCCAAGGTTGAAATGATTGATTCTTAATTTAATCCAATAATAGAAAAAGATGAGGATAGTATAGTTATTATGAAGTTTCTTGTTGATTCCTATATAAATTCTTAATAGAGAAAGCCAAATTAAATCATTTTCAAAGATAGAGTTTCAATTCAACTAGGTTTTGAACATTGTGGTTGATAAGATTATTGAGGCTTAAAAGATTCTTGATGGTCAACTAGCGACCAGCTTGTAGGGAAAACCATGGATAACCATGCACAAAGTAAAAAAGTAAATGCTGGTTTATATTAAGAATAGAGTTCATTATCCTAGCAAAACATTTAAAGTATGTGAGATAGGCTGTGTGGTTTGGATGTCCTTTGTTGATAATAAGTTAAGGTTATTTAAAGTTTTGATTAGTTGAAAGAAATGCATGAATAATTACGCAGCAGCATGGGCCCCAGCGAGCATTTTATGGGTACACACGTGACGTCTAGGGATGCTATGCAGGTTAATAAATTAATAACAATTTGAGCCCATTCATTCTGTATAGATAGATTAAAGTCAACTTGGCTTAGATTATTAATAAGACATACGATCAAGGTGTTGACTGGAATATATATTTTATATATTCATATAAGACTTTCAAGGTCTATAATAAAAGAAATTCATTAACAAAAACATAAAACCTATGGACCCGATCCTTTGTCAACTAGTAGAAAGAGTCGATAAGGTCTAATTAATGAAATAAAATTTCCCATTAATACCTTAATTATGGCTGTATTGAAAGTAAATCTCAATTCGAGTGATCAATTCTAAATATCCAAAATGCCACTCAAACACCCATCAATTCCAAAATCCTAAAGTTCAAAATTGTAAAATCCCAAAGTCCAAAATATTTAAAATTCAAATTAACCATCCAATCACTTAAAAATAAAATCCATCCACCCTCTATAATAGTTTGTCAACGTGGAAAAATTTAAATAGTACTTCAGCTCACAAAAAGTTAATGTCTGATCTAGAATATCACTAGGATTTATTCTTAAATCTTATCTTTCTATTAAGGATGTGGCACATATCCTCTAACCTGTAGTTTTGCAGCCAAATGGCACCGCAGAATAAACAGTTATAACCATGACCCTCCGAACTGGGTGGATTACCGCCAAATAAGACTAATAAATTATAGTTATGGGCAAATCCCTTATTCTCCCCAATGGCATCAAATTCTTGATATATGAATCAATAGGATATAATCAATGGGGCACAAAGCCCTCTGTTAGCTCAGGTTGATTCAAATTTGTCCCCTTAGAAAAACATCCACCCCATGTCTATAAGGTACCTTGGACGCAACAACCTATGGCTTCCAAAAAGAATCCTTATGTTATGTTGGGTCGAATACCTTCTCTGACTAAATGGACCAGGGACCACGATAACCCGGGATGACAAAATTAGGGAACCTTGATCGGGTACATCATCAAATTCCCCCACCATCCTCTTTAAGTTCAAGATGGAGAAGTTTTTCTAATTTTAAATACCAAATCTTAAAATTTTAAAATTCGCAAAGCCATGCTTCTACTATATGCTATATAATGCATATCTTTACGTACATGATCAAATACTAGACTTAATCAAAAGTTCTCTCTCATCATCGAGAGTGGTAATTAAACATAGTGGATTGCCTTATAGGAAACTAGAACTCATATCATAAAGTCCTCACAAAATGAGGGAAAAATCTCAAGGTAGTGCTTTATTTACAATCCTAATCTTCTTTCCCATAATTTATTGAGGAACTTAATCTGTTTAAACTCCCCCAAAAAATAATAGTGAGCTCCCACGAAACACAACGAGGAGGACGGGGCCGAATTTTCGGAGCACACATGAATCCAAACCGTCAAAAATTTTAATTTATTATTGTCTTAAGCTCAGATTTATAGACTACATACAACCAAAAAGTTAACAAAAGAATTTTTTGAATGTTTATTGAGAAGTTTAGTTGTATTTAATGGACAAGGTAGGATATAACCTATGAGGTTTAGTATTTTAAGTCAACTCATTCATGATACTCAAGTTCATTTACAAGTTGCATAAATAATCTTTAGTAAATCCACATTATACGCGATCTACTACTAGCTTCTACATGTTCTTGGAAGGAAATTTGATCCTGAAGAAGTTATTTTATCCAAATCTAGTGCTGAAGTTGAATTTCTTCCATAGCTCAAGGAATTTGTGAACTATTACAAATTTATATCATCCTAATTGACTTCAGAATAAAGTTTGAATGTAATTAATGCCAAGCTATAGTAATTCCCTTACATATTCTCATAGGTACATCCATATAAATCTTGTTAATTATTTATATATTATATCCTAGTGAAAATATCAAGTAATCACTATGTAATTAGTTATTTCCAAGGGAAAGATTATCTAGCATATCATAGAATATTAGTTGAATAAATAAAGATTTAAGGTTCTCAATGCAATACAAAAAAATTCAAACAATCTTTCTTTCTTTGTACAATAATGAAGATATTATTGTGTACATATGTAATTGATTTGATTTGACCAAGAGCACTCTATTTGAGAGTTGGATATGGGTCCCATATTAATGGCATGACTTGTTTCTCCTGGTTTACTGTATCAAAACATCTTAACTCATCTGTTGTGCCATGGAAGTTTTTTATTTGATTATATGTTATGCACCCTTCCCATATATTGACATACAAATTTAATGTCATTTTGCTTTGAGCAAAGACTCATGTTCAAAGTATTATTTACATGCATTTAATTGAAATTCTATTCTCTATTAATATTTGATGCATATAGCCATCAAAAGATGCTAAACAAAAATTATTTTTGAAGAATTATGTGAAGTGGCAAACTCGTTTTGTCTCATGCCATCTTCCAAAAGCAATCATTGCAAAGATTAAAGCAGTAGGAGAGTCCTACAGACTTATGGTTCACTCAAAGATTTACACGGTAATGATGTTGGTTAGTATAACCAATGTTTAAAATTGCGTAATCGGGTATTGATGCATTTTTTTTTTTGTGACGTGAGGCATAAGCCTTAAATCATTTTAAGGTGAAAGACATAAAATCAAAAGATTCTGTAAACATAAAATGATTAAAATTTTATATACTAACGAGCAAAAAATATAAAGCATAAAAAGGCAAAAGTTATGAAGGGAAATCAATATATCCCAATAATAAGACAATATGAAATATAATCCAACTTAAATTTTATCTTTCGCAAATCATAGTATTCTTTTCATTAACATATAATTCCAAAAATAAATAGCAATGAATACAATAATATGCAACTCAACCCCACGGAACAAATTTTTATTGTAAGAGTAATTTTAAAGTTATGCTTATTTTAAAGTTCATAAGTCATTTGTATGAAAAGATACTGAGATGTACCAAGCATGTACCTAGTGGTACCAAGCATTGTTGTACTGAGTGGTACCGAGTAATACCAAGCATGTATCTAGCGATACCGAGCTATACCAAGAAGTATTGAATAAACAGACCAATTGTGCAATCTAATTAGGTTAGACTTTTTTTCCAAATTTTAAGTGGCGGACGCCTCTAAAAACATGAGTCAAGGCACACCTCATTAAACATGAGGCATACGCCTCAATGCCAGCTCTCATTGCTTAGGCTTTAAGGCTTAAAAGTCCAAAATTGTGCTAAGGAGCTCCTCTTATTGTGCAATTTTAAACAATGAGTATAAGTGCATATCAGAAACAAGTTATCTTATGTATAGGATTATTTAATTTTTATTATGAAGCAATTGGCTTTGGAGTTTACAGAGGTGCTTTGTTATTTTTACTAATATTTTAAAAAGTGGTGTAAGGTGAGGTACCACCTTTAACCTAGAGTGGTGGCGGTATCCTCGAGGTGCTGAGAAAAATTTTATGCATATGGGTTTCTTTCTGTTTTAATGCGTAAAACATAAGTGAAGTGATATTTTTACTAACTAAAGTTATAGTTTTTAACTAAACAAAGATAGAATTCATTAGCTAAAACTTTTGAGCAAATATAATGAAATGTTCAATAAAAATAATTTCCAACTATTCGAAAACCTAAAAAGAAGTTCCTAATATATAAATAATATAAATAATGAAATAATAGAAGAATACATAAAAATTAAAATATACTAGTGAGATGAGTAAGTAGCTAGAGATTGAGAGATGGAGGTAATATGAAACGATAGATAGTGTGAAGATTAAGCATTGCGAAGCATTCTTGAGGAATTGAGAAGTTAATGGCCCTAACAACAAGAAATATTGAAAATATATAAGAACTAGGGGAGGATTGAGCGTGAAGAGAACCACCACCAAGAAGCAACTTGCTTTAGCCTGAAATAATAGAGAATTATTAAGAAACAATTCAATGACTATGAAAACAAACAATTATGCCTAGTTATTTTAGATACTAAACTAACCCATAAAATTTGAATTAGGATTTCAGTTTTAGCAAGAGTTGAGTGCACAATGCGATGATACTATAGGGGAAGTAGTGTTTTATATTCTTTGCTGCAAGCTTGCGCATCACATACAAGCGATGGTAGAGCCCGCTTATTGATTCACTCCACTCTTTTTTTTTTTTTTTCATGATTCACTCCACTCTTGAATCATGAATTGAGGCATGCTTCTAATTAGGGGTGTCAATATTTGACACGACACGAAAACCCGATCCGGACCTGACCCGAAAAATCCTGGGTTGAACCCGACCAGTTTGAAAAAACGGTCGGGTTCGGGTTCACAGATTCGAACCGTTTGACAAAACGGGTCGGGGTTCGGGTTGACCCGGCGGGTTGCCGGGTCAACCCGCCAACCCGTTTAGTTTAAAAAATTTTTGAATGCCCCGAAATCCCGCCCCGCCCGCCCCCCCTGCCCCGCCCCTGCCCGCTGCCCCTGCGCTGCGCTGCCTGCGCCGCCCGCCAGCCCCGCCCCCGCGCCCGCCCCGCTGCCCGCCCCGCTGCCCGCTGCCCGCTGCCTGCCCGCCCCGCTGCCCGCTGCCCGCCCGCTGCCCGCTGCTGCTGCCGCCGCTGCCCCGCTGCTGCCCCCGCCCCGCTCCGCTGCCGCCGCGCGCCGCGTGCCGCGCGCTGCGCGCGTGCCGCAAGCGCTGCCGCGCTGCTGAGCGCTGCCGCGCGCGCTGCCGCGCGCTGCCGCGCGCGCGCTGCGCCGCGCCGTCGCCTTCTGCCGCGCGGTTCCGGGTCGTGTCGGGTCAACCCGGCAACCCGCCGGGTCGGGTCCGGGTTTGGATTTTCGACCCGTTTCTCTACCCGGGTCGGGTTAGGGTCGACCCGTTTTCCACCCGGGTCAGTTCGGGTTCGACCCGAACCCGACCCGTGACCCGAAATTGAGACCCCTACTTTTAATAATACTGGGTAGAGTTATTCCCCTCAAAATGTGAAGTTTAATTGTCACCTGAATTAATTTATGATTTATTGTCTTTTTTTAAATATTAACTAAAAAGAAATAAGTAAAAATTATGTGGATGACATGCAAATAAACCTTACCGCTTTCATGCTTTTTAAAACACTCCAAAGATTCCATGTTAATAACAAACAGATGATACATTAAAACTAATTTCTAAGGAGTGTTTGATAACTACAACTATTACATTATTTGATAGTTGATGCATTTATCTGAACACAACATATTCTTAACGTTCAAAAAATAAATATGAATTGTTCTGTTTAAATACTTATCTTCAATTAATTTAAAGGATTTTCATCAAAAGTAGACTAATCTCCGTCACTATGAAAAGTAGCCATATTTTTTATAATAAATTGATTAATGACTCAAGTTATCTTCGAAAAAAGAAAATTCAACTGGATTAGTGTGTGTTGTAGATTTATGGATTAGACTATTATATTTATTCATATTTATAATTGTTTTTGTTTTGATGAAAAAGATAGAGTATGTCAAAAGAGGGATTGATCTTGTGCATCATAGATCTATCATAAAATATATAAGAAAGAATTAATGGTTAAAGGTCAAAACATTATTTATATTATGTCATTTTAGTTTTTGTGTTGCTGAGAAGGACAATCTATATTGTGTAATTGTACCCTTTTGTCATACTTTGTACTTTAAGTCATGTATGTGGCTTGAGAGCTCAAAGAGACCTTAAAATGCACAGAATTTCATCATCAATTCACATTATGCAAAAGAGAAAATTTTTTAGATCTCATATAAGTTCGGTATAGAGGGTGGCCTAAGAAAGCTTTATTTTTTAAGCCTAAATCTTGTTGGGAGTCTAAGGGAGGTCTAAAACAGAAAATTTAGACATGAGGAAAAAGCTAATTTGGGTGTGAAATTCATTCTTAGTCAACCAAAATTGTCACATTACCACCATCCTACAATGAAGTGGTTGTCTTCTTCACATAAGTTCCAATCAACTTTACATGCAACAATCAGAATAATCATCTAGTAAGCAATAATGCTAGAAAGATATGCATATCTAATGTAGTAGTCACACATAGAAATATAAAATCATCAAGTGTATTAATATGGGCGTAACAATAGGGTCAATTATTATTAAATTGAAATTATGCATAACAAGTCATAATAAAAAAGGTGAAGATACTGCTAAACACAAGATATATGTAGAGATTTATATGAATCTCATTACATTAGACTTTTTACATCCCATTTTATCATATGCAACTATAAATTAATTTTAAACTTTCCTTTTCAATCCTCAGAAGATGTCATGTCATGATCTTTAGGTCTAGCACTCCAACCTATAGTTTTTTGAGGTCGCTCTACCTCTATCGCCCATAAGCTTAATATCATACCGATGTCGCATTGCCTCTACTGGTTCACACTGTCCATCAGGGCTGCATTGCCCTCTATAACCTGTAGGCTTAATCATATAGTGATATCGCATTGCCTCTGTCAACCTATCATCTAACATTACACCCTCCCAAATTGATATTGATCCTTGCATGTTCATGCTTGAGTTTTGTGGCACTTGACAATATATATATATATATATATATGCACATGTATATAAACTGATATATTTGTTGGTTCTATCTACATATAAGCAAGTAGAACTGAATTGTACATTAAAGCATTATAGAACTAAATCAAATATTATAGTAAGTTTTAAATGAAGGGTTGAATGGATCATAATATTAGGCTAATTAAATAAAAGGTAACAATATGAAGATATAGGTCATTCACTGCTAATTCCATTGCATGATTATTCTATAACTTGAATATTGTAATAAAAATACATATCTTACCATTTTGATGTGATTATTCACCTAGTTGCACCCCTTGACTCCGCTTACTCATATAAAGCACCTAAACTGACTCAAATCATTAATCAACGATTCACACAACATACCATTCTATTCATATAATTAAATATTTTCTATACCATACACCTTCCAATTGTCCCCTTTCATATGCAACTTGAGTTTTTCCTAAAATATATCTCGCACTAAGATATAATGTACACAAACCAACTAATGATCAATGCACAATTAAAATAAAATGGAGTAGAAGTATATAGATAATTAAATCACTTCCTTACAATCCCCTTACTCTACTATCTCTGAATTTCTAACTAATCAACACTTAATTAGTTTCTCATCTAACAACTACTTCTTATAGTAGCTCCCTCATCTACAATAGCAAATTCATCAGCAGTAATCTCATACAACAGCTCCCTACAATAGTGAATTCATTTAATGCAGCTTCCTATAACTGTTATCTTATCAAGAGCAGTAGCTCCCTATGGTATTAAATTCATTTATAACAGCTTCGTATAGCAACTATCACATCCACCGGCAGTAAATTAAATAACTTCAGTGACCTAGCCCACTCCTAGTAAAGAGAAAAATATGTTTCAATTTAAATGAGATTTACCTAAATAACTAAACAATTGTTGGAATTGATAAAAGCACTAAAAATTCTATCTACTTAACTACCCATACAATCTTCCAATGTATGCTTTGATGAATGCTTTAGCCAAGAAATAGTTTAACCTTGCTATAGTATTTTAAACAATGAATAAATTTTATTAACTTGGGAAAAAAATACAAAAGGGATTTAATTCCCTAAATTTCAATCCTTCGTAATTCAAAAAATAGTTTTATATATTGAATTGCTCCATGTGATGATTAGAACATAATGACATGCTTTTCGAGGATTTTTGAGAAAGTTGAAATTTTGAGTCATTTTAAAATGGAGTCAAATGTGGCACATACTTGATCAATGGTAGGTTTTACACTCACTTCCCATCCACATGAAACTAGTAGCTTATTTTGACTTTTCATGATTAAATATTTAGTTTTTTCTTGACCCAAGTAAATTTTTGTTGATTTTGTACTTTCTATTGTTACCTTAACAAACTTATTAACAATCTGCAAGAGCTAGTCTCTAAAAGTTACCTTTGAGCAAAATGACTATCAAATCTACTGCCTTCATATAATATGTTGACCTTCCAAATTTCTTTATGTTTGCTAATATTTTTATAATTTTTAAGCCTAGTTTTCATTTTGATTTGTTCTTTAAATGTAATAGAATGCATGTTGAAAATTGATTATTAATTCATGTAGAGCTTCTCGGGTTAGCTAGAAAGAGATATATTTTCTTAAGGTACAATACATTATCACGATCTTGGGTTTTAGTTTCCAAACTAACTATTCATTAATTTGTTTCACTTGCTGACTAAGTGAAGTTGATAGATGGTTTGCTAATGTTGTAATAATATAAATGTTTCTTTGATGCTAGTGACAAATCTTCTCTTATTTTTGTTGGCAATTTACATTCTTGCAGTTTTTTTCATTTTTAATATAATAAGTTCTAAATGATTGATTTTTTTTAATTTTTGTTCAATAATAAATTTTAACATTTTTATAGTGCTAAGAAAATCCCCTATATATTTTAATTTTGATTATTGCCATGGGTTTGTTTGTTTAGGGTGTTAAAAGGCTTATTATTTGTCTTCGTTTCTTATCACATACCCTTGTTTTGTTTTTTATGGAAATTTCAAACCTTCAAAGGTGGTTATATCATCATTACTTCTGTTTTGTATGCTTGTGAGTTTTTAGACATATTTTTGATGTATGATTTCATATTCCCTTAAATCATTACTAACTTGCAAGGCCTTTGCATCATTACTTAAACTCATAGAAACTCCTCTAATATTGGTCTTGCCAATAGGCATCTTCTATTGTGTATATAATGAGTGTCTAGTAATGCTATGTATATAATGATCGTCTATGCCATGCACCATAAGTTGTTCAGCAAAATTTTAGCTTTCGTCTTGGCATTCATAATTGTTCTCTAAGGATCAGTCGTGCCAGCCTTTAAATTTTCAGTATTCTTTATTTCTTAATTATTTTTAGATTTTTACTTGTCTTTACTTTACCCTTTTTTTACTTGAATGCTTTTAATGCATTTTTTATATTTATTTTTTGATATCAAATATCTATTTTACTTAAAAATTTCTTAGATATGTTTGCTTTCAAAGCTGCAAACCAAGATGTTGTCTTTGAATATTTTATTCACTGGCATTCACCTGGTGACTGTGAGAGTAATGAAGCCGAGGATAAGTCTATGCATGATATAGTCAACTCCCCATAGCCCAGCTGGCCTCCAAGAGGAAGACCTTATGGATCAGTCATGCCATCTTTTAAATTTTCAATGTTCTTTATTTCTTAATTATATTTTAGATTTTTACTTGTTTGCACTTTACCATTTTTTTTTTTGGAATGATTTTAATGCATTTTTTATATTTATTTTCTGATAGTAAATCTTTGTTTTACTTAAAAATTTCTTATATATGTTTTCTTTCAAATCTACAAACCCGGATGCTGTCTTTGAGTATTTTATTCGTTGGCATTCACCTTGTGACTGGGAGAGTGATGATGTTGAGGATAAGTCTATCCATAATATAGTCAACTTCTCAAGGACCAACTGGCCTACAAAAGGAAGACTCTCTTAGCACATGGCTGAACATGAAAATTTATGGCGACAGATTTGGAATACTTCACCTGTAATACCTTCTTCATACTAGAGGCCTCTTTTGGACCCTATCTATGAAGGGACGAAGGTATCTTACATGTTAAATGTTTTGTTACATTAAATTTTTCTTTAAATAGAAGTCTTCCAGGCTTAAAATCATTAATAAAAAAAGTCATGAAAATATGGGTTTAATTCATCATTTCTAAACAATTAGTTTTGTTTGCTTAGATAAATTCAAATGGATGCTTTAATCTCAAATATTTTTTGAATACCAAGTGATGGATGTTAATGTCGTGCCTATTGTCGATCAAATTTGTTTATTATAATTTAGTTTAATGTTTCCACTATTTTAATGCTTGACATTTGTCAAGATACTGAATATTGCTACTTTTATTCTTGCAAATGAAAAAAAAAAACAAAAAAAAAAAAAACAAAAAAAAAAAAAAAAAAAATGAATTTCTCTTTTCTTTATATGTATTATTAAAAAAAAAAAGAATGGTAAGCTATTAGTTTTTCCTGCGCTATTTCCAAATTATTGTTGTTACATTTTTGTAATTAGATAGGGCAGTAAAGGGTGTTGATGATTTGAGTTATTTGACTAAATATTATGGAGTTGAGAATGAGGTTTGGTAGGAAAGTGTATTATTTAGCTAAAAAGAAATAGTGACAAATCATTCATTTCATTCCATGGGTGTTCATTTGTGTAAATCCATGTCTTTACATTCTAGTACGCTCTTTTTTTATTATTATTTTTAAGGAAAAGCCAAGGCTTAATATATTAAAGGAAGAATAAAATCAACTACAAAGATGATTCCTTCATCAATTTATTAAAAAAAGGAGGGTTCTTATTCAAAGAGAGCTCATCCCAACTAAAACTACCAAATAAAGCATATTTAGCACACATGTTTGCTAACTCATTGTTGTCACGATTTATACAATTAAAAATGACAAAATTAAAATTTTGTAAAAAATCCATACCCTCATCCGATTGAGCTTTTGAAGACAAGAAATGACATTTAAATTGTCTCCTTCAATGATGATGCCTTTATATTTGAACATCCAATCGTTTATCACCTCTTTTAGAGAATGAATAGCTAGTAATTCCAACTGAGCAATCTCCCAATGAGTGCACGATCTTCCATAAGCATAAAGAAATCTTCCATAGCTGTCACGGAATACAGCTGCAATTCCAACTTTATAGGAAGAAAGAAGAGAAGCGTCCACAATTACCTTTAGCCAATTGGGTGGAGGAGGATGCCAACTATTGGACAGTCTTGATGACTGGTTGACATCCCAAATGCCCAAATTATAAGGACTAAAGCAGTAAGAAACCAAAGCATGACAAATGGCATTTGAAGCTATAAAACTTGGATTATCCTCCACTCCTTCATGTGTAAATTTATTCCTGCTTTTCAAGGATAAGAACACCGTGTTGCAATACAGATTAACCACCATTCCTTTCTTCTTAGAGCTTGATTCTAACCAATCCAGGCAGAGTTTGATGTTATAAAAGATGGAATGTAAAATCCCTAATGATTTAGATGGACAATCACCTCTTTAAATTTTAAACAGGAACACATGATATGTTCACTGTCTTCCATGGAGTTGCATCCTCTTGGACAATTAACATGATTGGTTAATCCTCTATATGAAAGGAATTTAAGAGTTGGGATTGCATTTCTACAAAGTCTCCCCCAAAATACTTCCACCCGTGCATTGAGTTTAACTTTTTTGATCCATTTCCAGTATTTGATGTCTTCGGTTTCAATGGTTGTAGCTTTATAAGCAAGATCTGTAATGGTCCTTCCAGAATTTTGGTGGATCAACTCCATATGATCCTCTCCACCATCTATATTAATTCTTGTTTGAAGGATCAAATCAACCATTTCTTTCCCAAATGTCTCCAGCAGCTTAACTTCATTCCAAACTCACTCATGGATAAATTTATTGAGATTAATCGAATCTTCCTCTTGGGGAACAACAAATGTTGGCCAGCTTTGAATAGTTCTATCAAGCAACTATATATCTTTAAAAACATCAACTTTATCTCCATTCACAAGCACCCATTTGACAATGGGTTTCAGCATCTTGTAGCCTTCCCTGAGTAATTTATAAGAAGAAGAACAAACAGTTCTTCCCTTTCCCTTGTCCAGCTTCTCTCCATATTTAGATACCATATGCCTGTTGAGAAGAGAATTTTTATCTTGAATAAATCTCCATGCTAGCCGTGCTTTTAGAGCAGGTGATTTGAGCAGTTAGAGTGCATTCCGCGGCCTCCTTCATTCAGTGGTTTGCACATTTCTGACCAATTGATGTAATGCATTCCTTTAACTCCATTCTTTTTACTCCAGATAAAATGCTTGCTAATTTTGTCCAGCTCATCCGATATTCTCTTAGGAACTAGAGAATGAGTAGCATGGAAAGTAGGTAATGCTAATAGCACAGATTTCACAAGGGTCATTTTACTCGCAAGTGATAGCATCTTATTACCCCATTGATTCAGCTTTTTCAAAGCATTTTCAATGATAAACTGGAAATCATCATATTTGAGTCTTCTTAAACAATCTTTAAACCAAGACAATTGAATTCTCTCACCGTCTTGAATCCCATGATTCTTTTGATGCTTTTTTTCCTTCTTCTTTACCACACATTTTTTTTTTCATCATCATCATGGCAGATTTATTCAAGTTAATTTTTTGGCTAGTCCAATCACAAAAGTTATGAAGTATTTTCTTAACTTTAATAACTTTCTTCCTATCGGCTTCCGAGAATATGATAATATCATCGGTATACAGTAAATGAGAAATTCTCGGTCCATTCGAACAGATTTTGATTCCACATGAGCTTTGAACAAAAGCATTAGAGAGAAGCTGAGATCATAAAATAAAAAGGATTGGAGATAGGGGACAACCTTGTCTAAACCCTCTTTTTGCTTGAATCCAGCTAGAGTAGCTGCCATTGATGATAATAGAATAATTTGGGTCTTCTACACACTCCATAATTAAATGAGAGAGTTTTGGAGGGAAGTTGAATTATGTAAGCACTTTCTTTAAAGAAGGCCAAGCCATGGAATCATAGGCTTGTTCCATATCAATTTTAAAAGATACTAGACCCGTGAATGCCTTGGAATACCTAAGTTTATGAAATATCTCTTATGCTAACGGAGCATGATCTGACAAAGACCTTCCCTTGATGAATGCAGCTTACTCCATAGTAATTAGTTTTGGAATGACCAAAACCAATCTATTCAAAATAATCCTTGCTGCCACCTTTTATACAGTGTTACAAAGGCTAATAGGTCTATAATTATTAGTAAATAAAAGATTTGATACCTTAGGGATTAAAACAATAAGAGTATCCTTCCATTCCTTGTTTAAAACACCTCTGCTGAAAAATTGGTAGAGAGCTCTTCAAAAATATGCTTTGATCAATCTCCAATAGTTTTTTATGAAGGAGTTTGTGACTCCATCATTACCTGGAGCTGTATTACCATTCATTTGCTCTAAAGCAACCTCCATTTCCTTCCAGGTCATATCTGCTTCAAGGAAACAATGCTCTATTTCATCAACACAATTGTTAACTTCCGGCTAGCCATCCAGAATGCAATGTCTATCTTTTTATTTTTTGCTGAAAAATTGAAAGAAAATTTCTTCCAATTTGTCTTTTTCTTCCACTATACATCCATTTTCATCTTTGATTTTCATTATTTTGCTGGAATTTCTTTTAGCACTTGCATAAGAGTGAAAGAAATTAGAATTAACATCTCCCTCCATGAGCCACTTGATTTTTGCTCTTTGCTTCCACCAAGAATTTAATCTTTCCATAATGGAGTTAAGCTCATTAACTTTGTCTTTAAGACTCCAACATTTAAATTCAGAGAGACTACCATTTGCAGCTTCCTTATTTTGAAGATCCAAGATCTCACTTAATAAAACTTCCTTGAGTTTGTTCAAATTCTTCAACTTAAATTTGCTCTAGTAAAACAGAGATTTTAAAAAATATGTAAACTTTTTGTTCAGCACTTGGGAGTAATCACCTTGCTACTTTTTGTTCCACTCCTTTCTAACAATTGCAAAAGAAGCTTGATTAGAAGACCAATAATTTTTTTACCTTATTTTATTTGAAATTGCCGGCTTAGAATTCTGAAAATGGAGAATGATTGGGCAATGATCTGAGGCTACCCTAGCCAAATGTCTCTCTATCAAATGAATTGAAGTACTCAAAGCAATGGTGTTAATGAAACACCTATCTGATCTTTCAAGAATTCTAGCACCTCCACTTTTGTTATTACACCAAGTGAATTTGGGTCCAATAAACCCAACTTCATGAAGATCATTGTTGAGCAAGCATTCCTTCATCTCCTTAGGCCCTTGAGAGAAAATGAATCTTCTACCACCCATCTTGTCTTCTTTGTTCATAATACAATTAAAGTCCCCTCCAACTAGCAATGGAACTTCATTGCTAGCATACTTGTCAATCATGTCTTAAAGCTCTCTTATGTTATGAACTTCTCTACTACCATATACTATAGCTACTCTCCAAGTCCCTTTGTCTTGAATTTTGAGATCGCCAATAACAATTTGAGAAGAACAAGTTACCAAAGAAAATTCTACAAAAGTAGAATTCCATAGCAGTAAATAACCTCCAGAAAGTCCTGTAGATGGCACCAGGTAATACTCCCAATTAGTTCCCACCATTAAATTAATTTCACCTTGATTAACATCACCAATTTTTTTTTCTACCAATCCTAGAAAAAAAAAACTCCATTATTTTTCACAAACTCCTTGATGTAGAGAGAAGCACTCCTCTTCCTTGCTCCTCTACAATTCCAAAAAGCTATGGAATTTATTAAAACAATTTTTGGGGATTCATCCTCATATTACCTCTTCCTTCATGTTCAAGTCTTCTACTTCTTGAATTGGAGTTGATAGGACCCAATTCCCTCAATTGCTTTAGAATTCTCTTCTTGATTAAAATAGCAGAATCTACCATCCCTATTTTAACAGTCTTCAGTTCCTCACCCAATGCTGTGTCTGAGATTTCTTTATCATTAACATCAGATATACTATCAGGACCTTCTTTGTCTTGAGGAAAAAAGCTATCTTCTTTAGCAGTAGCTGCAACTGCGTTTGGGATAATTTCTCATTCCTCCAGATCAATTAAAGCATTGAAGTAGTTTTCAATTCTCAAAGGATTTGATCCTCTGTTGTTATTTACTGTGGTCACTTCATTACAAACTACATTACTCTCAGGATTGTTTCTCGCCATATCAGCAATTTCTTCATTCATCTCATTGTCCTGTGAAACCACTCCATCATTTTTTGTTCTGTTTTACTGGTATCCAGTTGGTCTTCACCCGAGGAAGGATTTTCCTGGCCATATTGTTGAAAAATTTCTTCTTCCCATAATTTACTAGCATCCATGGACAATATGAATCATTTTCAGTAGTTACAAACTGTCTCCATATCAGCTGTTCCTTTGTCCTCCATATTGATAGCATCTGACATAGTTGATTTTGTAAACATGGACTTGTGCTCCAAAGCTTTAACAGAACATTCATTCTTTCCATGTCCGATCTTCCCACATTCAAAACCAAGATTTGGTAGCCTCTCATATTCTATTCTCTAAAAGAATTTATCATCTTCACCTTCCACCCCCTGTGGGAAGGTTTTCATCCAAGTTTATGCGAACACAAACTCTACCAAATTCACGCCTGGACCATTGGAACATATTGCCATCTATCAAATATGGAGAGCCTATCATAGATTCTATACGGCATATGTTTATTTCATCCCAGCAATGCAACGACAAATTTGGCAATCTAATCCTAATGGGAGCAGAAATTCCTTTAAGAGAGTTAGGATCAAACTTGTGGGACCATCTATCTAATCCCACAATGTTACCATTAACAAACCATGGACCATTGGGTTAAAACTGCCTCCATGTTTTCATGTTCATAAAAAGAACATAGAAACCATCCTTTACCGAGCACCGTTAGATGGAATTTTCCATATTGACTCCATTGTCTCCTCAATTCATAACTAATGGAAGAGAAAGAGATTTCATTCCCAAATACCTTCACTACCAGTGATTTCTCTAGTTTTTTTGAATTTTCCTGAACTTTCACCTCCTTGAGCTTCACAGATTTGCCATCTATGGATCTGCAACTCCCAAATTCAAAATCAGCAACATTAATGTTTTTTATTTTATTTTTTGACCAAACATTTTGCTGATTGTCTTGATTGATCCTTTCTGGCATTTCAGCATTCACATCATTGAATCTACCCAAATCTCCAGATTCATAGGTACGAACTTCCTCCAACTCATTAACTGATAAATCCTTTGAAATAAAGATTTTTTTACTTCCAGAATTCACCCACTTCAATAATGTCATTCATCATTTCTTTAGAAAGTTTAACTTTCTCACCTTTACCAGATTCATAGCCGACTGCATTGTCTTTAGTATTTGTATTCACCTTGTTTTTAGAAGATTGAGAAAAAGAAATCTCTCCCTTCACAGCAGATTGTTTCTTCAGAGGTTTAATTTTAACGGGATATTCTTCTTCTGCCATGATACCTTTTCCTTTGCCAGCAACCACAGGAAATTTTTTCTTCATTAAAAGACCTCCTTCATTGATAATTAAAGGTTTGTTTGCATTAACCTTCAATCTAGGAAATTCTCTGGTATCTCCAAATTCCGGAGGTGATGTCGACGCAAATTGAACTCCTCCTGATTGACGTCCATCCAATCGTTTATCATCCACTGGAGCACCAGCCGAAGATGGCCGGCGACCGTGCTCCACCATCGTCCACGATGAAACAACCATGAAAATAGCTTTAAAAAAAAAAATAGAATGTTGAAATTCCCAGAGCTTCTCTCTCTATCTCTAGCCTAAAAAATTTACGTTTCATATATCTCAATTCTAGTATGCTCTTAGGAGTTATGTTTTTATAAGTTATTTTGATTTTTCATGCCTATGCAGATACTTCAATACCTTTAAACTTTGAAGCCCTATCAGTTACATGAGCAAATGGTTTGCACCTCATTTAGAGCAACAGCTAACATTTTGAATCAGACCAAATTTGGTGATTTTAGAATTATGAAAGGAAACATTGACCAACTATACTATACTCTAGCATCTATAATGAAGTCATTGACAAGTATTACGTTGATTTAATGTGCTCAAGGAGAAAATGACAGATTTTATATTATATTGCTTTAATAATTTCCATATATGATGTCTATCAACTCTACTAAATCTTGTATACCAACAATTAGTTTATTTCTCATTTCTTCATCTTTATATTTGTTCAATATAAATGTAAATATTTTCATAGCACTTAGTAGTGATTGTCCTTAAATTTTTTTGTATTTCTTGAGAAGTTATCATTTTACATTTAGGTAGTTATTAGAAATTTGTAGTGAAAGTGAAAATAATTACCTTTTAATCTTTATTTTCTTTTATTCAGGACCGAGGTGTATGTGTCGCGACTCATTGCTCATGAGTTTATATTTTTGATGATAACAAATATATTGGCTTACATCTTTATGTTTCATAGTATTTTTCATTCTATACTTATTTTGTGTGTATACTAACATTTCAGGAAAATTATACTCCAGTTTATAGAAGACTTCAAATAAAAAAATATTAGGATTCATTGTAATACAGTATGTATTTTTAATTTTATTGAGTCTGAGAAAGTGTGATTGTAATTGATTTATTGTGCACACACACTAAGAAGTGTTTAAATTTTGCATAATTTTTAAACTGATCGTACTATACAAATTCATTTTGTACGAGATGATTTGTTTAGTTATAAAATCCTCCGAACAGATGGACGAACGTCTCGGGTCTGTTCTCGCACGAAATTTTTTTTCTAAGTATGTATCGTGCGGGACAATCCCAGTTTCATACAAGGACGAACGTCTCTGGTCTATTCTCTCACAAATTTTTTTTCTAAGTATGGATCATAGGGGACGATCCCAATTTTGTATAAGAACGAACGTCTCGGCTCCATTCTTGCTTATTTCGTTCTGCGTTTCGCACAGATGAAATATGAAAATTTTCATACTATTAATCCCGGACAAACTTGGTTCGTATGGGACACTATACATTCATACGAGTCATTATATGTTCGTACAGGGACACTATACATTCGTACAAGTGATTCGTACGGGACCTGTATGTTCATGCGAGGACACTATGCATTCATACGAGCAATTTGTACGAGACACTATTTATTTGTAAGGGATGATATGCGATTGTACAGTATGATCGTATGATAGTTTTCTTGTAAATTTTAGTTCTGAATGGTTTTTTCATGTCTTTCCTATATAAAAAGTCAAAAAAACTATTAAAAATGGCCTTTATTGTGAATTTCTCTTTAGAGTGGTCTTTGAGTGTGAGTGTTTGGGAGAGATTGTCAGAGTGAAGTGTGAGAGATCAAGTGAGGGTGGTTGTGAGGGATTCACAAGGTTTTCCAAAGAGAGGATCTCTTTGACTCCTACATGTTTCTGCCCATCTCCTCTGGAATCTCATAAGTTAAGTTCATCAATATCGTTCGTGAGTTCTCTGCCTTCACTAGGAGCGTAAAAATGGGCATCGATTCTCTACCGATACTTGGAGGGTATAAAAGGATGCTGGTTCTCTGCCGACACTTGGAGTTTTTGAAAGGACAACAGTTCACTGCCGACATTGGAAGATGTGAAAGGATGATGATTCTCTATAGCACCGGGGATTGGTGGAAGAGAGGAGAATTATGAAGGCTTCTCCACATTGCTGTGGGGGAAAAAGGAGAGTAACTTTGGTAATAGTGCAATACTGTTAGAGGGAGTCTTTAGGTATTGGATATAGGTTCTGTTTGACCGAACCACTATAAAACTTGGTGTTCTTCTATTCTCTTTTATTTTCATCTTTTTTATTTTACACAAATTTAGTATTTTATGGTTGAAAAATCATTTGTGATAAAATTATAAATCAGTTTTCTAAAATTCACTAAAAGTTTTTAAATTACCAATCCACCCCCTCCCCCCCCCTCTTAATTAGCCTTGGGACATTAGTGTAGGCTTAACAACTTAATCAAGGTACACACATGATATTATAGCTTTATTTCAAAACTATAATTTTAGTCAACTTTTTGAAAATGATCATGGCTTGTTTTGGAAACCGTAATACATTAGAAGGATATTCGATCAATAGATCATTTTTATTTAAAAATATTTCTTTTTATTTTTGGAAAATTTGAATGTCTACATTCTTGCAATCAATAGATTATCAGATGTGGCATATAATTCAGACTGGTTATTTTGTACCATCGCGTATTATAGATGGAATCAAAACTAATATCTTATTTTCTAAATGAAGTAGAGAAGAACAAATTTTTCTCAATTAATTGATAAATGTATGAATTATTTGTTCTATGCTTTAAATTCTAAATATTATATGAGAATCTCTACATGTACTACCGACAAGAAAATTTGGAATAGTTTATGTACTACATACAAATGTACTAGTGAATTCAATTAAACTAAGTTGAATATTTTTATGGATGACTATAAACTTTTTAGCATGAAACCTTATGAGACCATCTTAGACATGTTTATTAGGTTTTCATAAATAGTAACATCATTGCAAGCTGTAGGTAGAGAAGTTTCAAACTTTGAAAAAGCAAATAAAATTTTACTATGTCCAACTGAAAAATTTAATGCTAAAGTCATTGCTATAATTGAATCAAAATATTTGAATGATTATAATATTGATAATTTTATTGGCTCACTGACTGCTCACGAGCAAATTATGACTCAAAGAATTTTGGATGCAGGTGAAGTGATAGTGTTAAAAATTGATGACACGGAGAAAAGTAACTCAGTAGATGATGAAAGTAAGGAGACAACATTGCTAATAAGAAAATTTGAAAATATACTAAAGTACAAGCATCAACATCAAAAAGAGAGGAATAAAGGTAAAAATGGTAAGGATATTAAGAATTCCTTGAAAGTAATTTTCTTTGGGTGCAGAAAACCCGGTCATATGAAAAATGAGTTCCCGAACTTAAAATTTTTTGATGAAATGAAAAAAGGTAAAAATAAGAAAATTGCAATAAGGGCAAAAGATAAAAAGCAAAAAAATCCTTTGGGCAGACTTAGCTTTTGAATCATCAGACTAGGAGCAAGATGATGGTTAAAATTTTGTTTGTGATTGCTTTGTTTATGTGTTTGTTTTTGTTTTTATGTGTTTATGTTTTTTGTTTTTGAATTTTGATATTTTTTTGTGAATGTGTTTAATTTTTTATGTTGTTTTTTTAATATGTTTATTTTTAATCTTTCTATCATTTGTAAAGTCATTCTGATTAACACACATATTTAACATTTAATTTTCTATACACTTTAGAGAATCAAATCATTTTTCAAAAATCATTTTTTTAAAAAAGAAAAATTTACCTCATATTTTTTTGAATTTCTATGTAAGTTGTGGTTGACTTCTCTAAAAATAGTGAAAGGAAGGAAACTCATGATTTGTCTCTCTATCTTATTTTTTAATGAGATTATTTTACTTTTGATTCAAAATTTTCTCTAAATTATAAATTGAAATTTGAAAATGAACTTTTTTCATCTCCCAACATTTTTTTATCTCATAGGGATCTTTTACAAGTTGTTGATTCTACCTTATTATTTTTTTAATCAAGCAGTTCATTTTTGTCATTAGAATGAGTTTCTTTTTATTTTTTAAATTACATAAAGGAAGCATATTTGTTAAAATTAAAAGAGGCACATAATGAGCCCAAAGCTAAAAAAGATGCACAATGAATCCAAATTTGAAAAGATACACAAAGTGTATTAAAAATTAAAAGTTGTTCAAAGTGCGCCAAAAACTAATAAAGATGCACAAAATATTCCAACAATAAGTTTTCTTACCTTTCCTGTATTTCTTTAATCTTAAGAAAATTCTTATATCTATTGATATTTTTGATACTTGAGTTTGATTATAATAATTCTAGATTCACCAATTTTTATATTAATCTTCTATTAAATATATTTCATGAAAGGAGTTTTGAAAAGAATATTATTTCTTTCTCTAATTTGTTCCTTGATTTACATGTCGACTTAAAATTTTTTGAGCCTTTGAAGGAACTTGAGCTAGGATTAACAAATTTTGCATATCTAACCTTTCTGGATTATGTATTATCAATTCACTTCATACTAAGTTTTTAAATAAAATTAAGAGGTAACTTTCTCATTCTTAGAAAATTTGCAAAAAAATTTAAATTGAATCTTCTATAACATCAACTTCACCTAATCAGGGTCCATTTGATCTTTAGTCTAATTTTTTTTCTATATATATATTTTTTGTCCTTTTCTTTTGTGTGCTCCTCTTCTTTTTGATAACGTCAAAGGGGGAGAATGTGCTGTTATTTGCTTCATACTAGTGTCTTTTTGTGTTAAAAATCTTTTTTTTAAATAATAATATGCTTTCCTCGCTTTTAAAAGTAATTATCTTAATGAGGGGGAGATTATGAGAGAAATAAAACTTAATTTGCAAATTCAATCAGTAATGTTTGCCATCATGAAAAAGGGGGAGATTGTTGTGACTCATTGCTCACACGTTTTTATATTTTTAATGATAACAAATAGTATGGCTCACATCTTTATATTTCATAGAAGTTTTCATTCTATACTTATTTTATGTGTATACTAATATTTGAAGAAAATCATACTCTAGTTTATTGAAGACTTTAAATAAAAATTGATTAGGGTTCATCGTAAATGGAGTTTGTATTTTTCATTTTATTGAGTCTGAGAGAGTGAGAATGTAATTGAGTAACTGTGCACACACATACTGGGCAAGTGTTTAAAACTTGCAAAATTTTTAAATTGATCGTACTGTACAAATTCTTTTCATACGTGATGATTTGTTCAGTTATAAACACCTACGAGTAGTTGGACGAACGTCTCCGGTCTGTTTTCGTATGAAACTTATTTTTCTAAGTATAGATCGTACGGGACAATCCCAGTTTCGTACAAGAATGAACGTCTCAAATTTGTTCTCGCTCAAAAATTTTTTTCAAAGCATGGATTATATGAGATGATCCCAATTTCATGCAAGGATGAACGTCTCAGGTTCATTGTCGCTCATTTTGTCCTGACGTTTTAAAGATATAAAATTTGAAAATTTTCATACTTTTCATCCCGGATGAACTTGGTTCATACGGACGATTCGTATGGGGCACTATACATTCTTACCATCGATTCGTACGACACACTACGTGTTTGTACGGGGACACTATGTATTCGTACGTGTGATTTGTATGAGACACTATGCATTCATATGGAAAATTTGTACAGGACACTATTCATTCATACAGGATGATAAGCAATCATACAATACGATCATATTACCATTTTCTTATATATTTCAATTTTTGGATGGTTTTTTCATGTCTTTTCTATATAAAAAGTCCTAAAAATTGTCCGAAATGGCCTTTGTTATGAACTTTTATTGAGAGTGGTTATTGAGTGTTAGTGTTTGGGAGAGATTGTGAGAGTGAAGTGTTAGAGATCAAGTGGGGGGGGGGGGGGGGGGGGTTGTGAGGCATTCACAAGGTTGCCCAATCCGAGGATCTCTTTGACTCCTTCATGTTTTTTCCCATCTCCTCTAGAAGCTCTTAAGTGAAGTTCTTCAATATCGGTCACGGGTTCTTTGCCTTCACTAGGAGGGAGAAAAAGGATGCCAGCTCTTTGCTGACACTTGGAGGGTGTTAAAGGACGTCGGTTCTCTACCGATACTTGGAGGATATGAAAGGACGACGGTTCTCTACCAACACTTGGTGGGTGTGAAAAGATGTCGATTCTAAACAGCACCAGGGATTGGTGGAAGAAAGAAAATTTTTGAAGGCTTCTCTGCCTTGCTGTGGTGGCAAAAGAAGAGTCACTTTAGTAATATTGCAATACCTGAAGAGGGAGTCTTCAGGGAGTCAATGTAGGTCGTGCTTGATCGAACCACTATAAAACTTGGTGTTCTTCTATTCTTTTTTATTTTATGCATTTTTATTTTACACAAATTAATATTTTATGGTTGAAAAATCTTTTTTGATAAAATTATAAATCAATTTTCTAAAATTTATCAAGAGTTTTTTAAATTATCAATTCACCCCCCCCCCCCCCCCCTCTTGGTTAGCCTTGGGACAATAGCTTAGGCTTAACAACCTAATCAAGAGTCAACATATTTTTCTTCTTGAATCTTTAAACATATCATAACTATACATGATTTTAACAATGTTATATATCCATTTGATTAAACATTATAAAATATTTTTCATACAAAAATCTCATTCTGACCTAACAGGACTTTTGTTTTGATACAACAAATCATGTGCTTGATAGGGTTGAGTTGATTGATGATTTGAAGCAACTCTGTGAAAATTTTTTTATAACATTGAGAAGTTGGTTATTCTGGCTTCTTCAATTCATCATAAACTTTTTGACACTCCACATCTTTCTCAAGCAATTTTTTTCAAGATTACTTTGACTTCTATCTGACAAAAATGGGAACTGGTTTAGCAAGCCTATGCTAGACAAGGTACATGCATATGGTTTGTATAATAAGTTACTTTATTATTTCTATAAGCTTTCACAGAAGCAATAATCTATCTAGTAAGACCTTCTAGAAGCAAAAAATTAAAGTGGGTTCACTTCGCTTAGATGGCCTATTCATTCACTTCCTAAGAATTTGTGCTCTTTCATGCTTTTGGGCCACCTAAACAAAGTTCGGACCAAAATTTAATTGTATGGATTTGGTAGTGTAGTAGCTCTCTTTAAGAAATCAAGGCTTATAGAGTCTTAATAGAAATTTGTTTTGTTGGCTCACAAATTTTTTGTTAAGGTTTTCTCTAATCAATAATAGAGTTTTTGAAAATTGGTCTGCTGGATAAACAAGTATATGTTTGATCCTATCACTGCACCAACCAGTATTTCAATCTGAGGTCAAGTTAGCTATAATATTAGCTTTAATATGTGCTATTGTTATCTTATTCTTGCGATATTTTTTTATGTTAGCTATGATGCGAAACAAGAAAGCTTAATCATCAAGATGAACCCATCCTATAAAACTCAAAGTTTGTGCAGCTATTTTCTATGAGAGCATAAACCTCAGCAGTAGTGATTTGGGACCTGCTTTGTTTGAAGTTTATTTTTTACATGCTAGTGTCTTCTTCATTTAGAGATTATGTGATTTGTATAATTTTGCTCTTTTGAATTGTTCATTTATGCATGTGTAGGTCGGTTTTTGTTTCTAGCTTTTGGCTCTATAGTCTAGCATATTTTTCATTTTTTCCCTCACAATTATAAAGCTTGTGTGTCCATTCGAATTTTGTGAAATAAGTATTATTACATAGTATTCATTTTTAATTAGTAAATTTTACTAAATTTCCAACTGATTCAGCAGCCTTCTGCCCATTACCCCACATAAAGCTCTCGCCTCAATCATTCAGAAACTAATGCTTATTTACTTAAACTTGATGTAGGCCACATTTCCTTCTAAACTTGCATGTGAATATATGCTTGTAACAATGATGTTTTTTAACTATATCGATGCATTTGAAGCTAAATTGTACAGGTATGCCATTGATAAATTTTTTGTTCAGTTTTTATTTTTTTTTTGGAATATATACATTAATTAATGATTGAAAAATAAGAAAATTTTTTTTTATCAACCAAAAAATTAGAATTACGTGCAAAAAAAATTTCCCATATCGTACAGGTTTTTAATGTTAAACAAGCGTTAAAGTTACATGAGAGTGACGTAATTGCAAGTTTATTCCCTCTTTCTGCAAGTTAGTCATGGAGAAAAGTTCTGAGCATTGGTAATCTATTGTTTGTTCATGAACCGATTTTAAGGGAGATTAGTTTTTTCAATCTATGGCAATGTTAGTAATGGCCAATATTGAGGTAGTAATCTTGTAGCCACGATGGGGGACATTGAAACACATCATATGTATATATGTGGAACTTCTAATGATCTGCGTGTTGCACTATCAGTGACATCTTGGGATTAACAAGCTTGTAAAGATATAATTTCACTGATAAAGGGCAAGGTGGCTTCTCTTTAATGGTTGTTCTTCTCACTATATTATAGGATGACCATAGGCCAATGTAATAGTGCTTAGAACATATTAGTTATGAAACCAGAAATAATTCTTTGTTGAAGGATGCTTAAAAAGTGCTTTACTATGTTGGATTATAGAATCCATTATGACAGTTATCCGAACATCTCTTGAAGTCTTCATCTCATGATGTGTATAGCACTGTGTTCCATTTAGTTCAAAAAGGCTGGAAATAATTGAAATAGAAATCATATTGTGAACAAGTAGAGTTTTAAAAGATATCAAGTCATATGGCATAACCATTATTGCTGCTACACTGCTTTTACTCTCGAACCATGGAAAGTTAGAAGCTATTCTACCAGTTTTCCAATATGTGATTAATAATTTCATTTCATATATTCATATATATTACAAGCAGCTTGGATAATTCATTCAATGGCATGTTCAAGTTCATAAGATGCAAAGGGACTCAATAACGATGAGTGGAAGCTATTATCGTGGTATATTGATTATAACTACCCACCCCTTGCTATGGTAAAGCTTAGTAATTTGCTTTTAATGGTAATTTAATTTATAATTCTTTGGTTTATTATATTTTTCTTTATATCATGACCATTGTTTCCATTTTTTTGTACTTTGAAGTTCCTCAAGAAGATTATTCTTGTAGTTATATATACATGGGATTTGGTTATTTTCTATTTAGATATAATTTTTTTTATCAAATGTCTGATTGATTCACGAGTATATTTTAAATAAAATAATGTTGTCTTGTTAAAACTAGTTTTGGGAGATTAGAGAAAGAGAGAGAGAGAGAGAAAAAGAGAGAGAGATAGAGAGAGGAAGGGAGGGAGGGAGGGAGGGGAGAGAGAGGCAAAGGAAGAGGGAGTGGGAGAGGGAGAGTAAGAGTAAGAGAGAGAGGGAAAGAGAGAGATAGATAGAGAGATAGAGAGAGAGAGAGAGAGAGAGAGAGAGAGAGAGAGAGGGACAGAGAGAGTGGGAGAAATAGATAGATAGATAGACAGATAGATATAGAGAGAGTGAGAGATGGAGAAAGAGGGAGAGGAGAGGGAGAGAGAGAGGGAGGGAGGGAGGGGAGGAGCGAGAGAGAGAGAGAGAGAGAGAGAGAGAGAGAGAGAGAGAGAGAGAGAGAGAGAGAGAGAGAGAGAGGGAGGGAGGGGAGAGAGAGGCAGAGGAAGAGGGAGTTGGAGAGGGAGAGTGAGAGTGAGAGAGAGAGGGAAGGAGATAGATAGATAGAGAGAGATAGAGAGAGACAAAGAGAGAGGGAGAGAGAGAAAGAGAGGGACATAGAGAGAGGGATAGATAGATAGATAGATAGAGAGAGAGAGAGAGAGAAAGAGAGAGAGAGAGAGAGAGGGAGGGAGGGAATGAGCAAACGAGCGAGCGAACGAGCGAGAGAGCGAGCGAGCGAGAGAGAGAGAGAGAGAGAGAGAGAGAGAGAGAGAGAGAGAGAGAGAGAGAGAGAGAGAGAGAAAAGAAACTTAAAAAATATGCATTTTTAATATGAATTTCACTTAATTAATATATATCTTAATTTTATCATAATAGCCTCTTGTACAACATATATCAAAATCACCCCTCAAGCAAAAGAAAGTGAACAAACCTAAAAAATATATGAATTTCTAATGAGCACTAAAATTAAATAATCCAACATTTGCATACATATAAATTAGCTTAACATAAAAGCAATGTGTAAAATCCCAATTTTTCATTACCTTCCTATACAAACCAGCTATATTTTTTAACAAACTTAGTTTGTTTGTCTTCAAGATTTAGCTTCTAATGTATTCAGGACTTTACCTAACGGATTCATCCTTTTGGTTCTTGTAGCTATATCTCTTAGGATTATAATACTTTCTAAGTTTGTTACTTAAATTTAAAATAAAAAAGGCAAACCTTGAAATGGGGAGTAAGAAGCACATAATATATAAGACAAAGAAATATTTTAAAATTTTGTGGAACTTAAATGTTGAGCTCTATTTTTATCCTACTCATTTTCTCTCTAGTTGTTTTAAATAGCACCTGCAAGAAAACAACATTTAATATAAGGTTGCTTCGGATCACTGTCCTATTGTGTTGAAAATTTTGGATTCAGCCATAAAAATGAAGGGGGTTCTAAAGTTTGAAGATATGTGGATATCATTCAAAGCGTCGGCTCATAGAATTGCTAAAGTTTGGAAGAAGGATTTTAGAGGGGATGAAGAAGGATTTTAGAGGGGATGAAGAAGGATTTTAGAGGGGATGATATGCAAATCCTTAAAATAAAATGTAATAGAGCTTTAAATGATTTGTTCTATTGGAGTAAGGCTAAATTAAAAGAATAATTTAAAGAAAAAGAAATGTTGAAATTGGAAAATTTCTAGTTACAAGAGGAGGAAGCTAGAGAAGGGTGGTTAAATGAATAGAAGTTATGGTTTCTTAGATTGAAAATCAAATAGCTGACTGCTATTCTTTGCTACTTGAATACTTGGTGGAAGAAAAGAGCCAAAGTGAAAATGATTGAAGAAGGAGATTTTAATACTAAATTTTTCCATGCTTTTGCAAATGCTAGGAAAAATGGTAATTGGATTTCTCAAGTTAGGAAAGAGGATGGTGTTCTTACCAACGAGCCTAAGGAGGTGGAGGAGGTTTTTTTTAGTTTTTTTAGAACAAATGGAAGGATAGGGTGGGTTGTTTGGAGAATTGGCCTACTCCTTGGAAGGTTATAAAGGATGAAGATAGAAGAATGCTGGATGCGGACCTCGCTGATTCAGTAATTGTTCAAGTGGTTAGGATGTTGGGTAACAACAAGGCTCCTAGATGTAATAGTAGGACTTTCTCTTTTTTTAAGGCTTACTGGAATATTATTGGGAAGGACGTCTACAGAGAAGTGAAGAAATGTTTTATTTTGGGAAAAATGTGTAAGGTGTGGAAGGATATATTTGTTGTGCTTATTCCTAAATCCAATAATCCAGTGACTCTTTCTGGTTTCCATCCTATTAGCCATTATAATTCCATTTATAAAATTGTGGCTAAAGTTTATTGAAAAGATTGCTCTTGGTAATTCCTAAAATTATCTCTAAAGAATAGGTAATAAGAGATTTAAGCTTTTCCAAATGGACGCTAAGAGTTCCTTTTTAAATGGGGTAATGAAAGAGGATTTGTTTGTAGAGTAACCCCCAGGTTTTGAGAGTTCCCAATTCGCAAATCATGTTTTTAAATTAAAAAAGGCATTATATAGTTTAAAGCACACACCCAAAGCTTGGTAGGAGAGGCTTAGCACATTCTTACTAGAGAGGGAGTTTGTTAAGCGAAGTGTAGACACCACCCCTTTTCTTGAGGAAAGTAGGAGATGAATTACTCATTGTTCAGATATATGTCGATGATAAACTTTTTTGATCTTCTGATAAAAGGCTATGCGATGATTTTTCTAAAATAATTAGTTGGGAATTTGAGATGACTATGATGGGAGAGTTGTCTACTTTTTGTGATTTAACATAAGATAATTGGATGATGGAACCTTTCTAAATCAATGAAAGTATACAAAGGACATCTTGAAGAAATATTAAATGAATAATGCCAAGTTAATTAATACTCTCAAGACCTCTAGTGTTCAGTTGAATAAGGACCCAAATGGAAAATCAATTAATCAAAAGAAGTATAGAGGCATGATTGAATCTTTACTTTACCTGACTGCTAGCCAATCTGATATAATGTTTAGTGTTTATCTCTGTGCTAGATTTCAAGCTGATCCTAAAGTATCCCACCTGATTGCAGCTAAGAGAATTCTTAGATATCTCATAGGGACCCAAAATTTAGGAATCTGGTATCCTAGGAACAACACTTCATTTGAGATTATTTGATATTTTGATTCTAATTTTGCAGGATGTAAGGTGGATAGAAAGAGCACATATGGGACTTGCCAATTCATATGATAGTCTGTAGTTTCCTGGTCTAGTAGAAAGTAGATTTCTATTGCACTTTCCACTGATGAAGTTGAGTACATTGCTTTAGGGAGTTGTGAAGCCCAAATCCTTTGGTTGAAACAGCAAGTTCTAGATTTAGCTGTAGGCACAATTTCAATTCTTTGTGACAACACTGTGCCATTTGCATTTCTAAAAATCCAGTCCAACATTCAAGGACTTAGCATATTGATATAAGGCATTAATTTATTAGAGACCATGTGACCATGGGAGACATTGACTTAAACCATGTGACAACTGAGAATCAATTGGCTGACATCTTTACTAAATCACTGGACTTTAACAATTAGCACTTCAAGGACCAGATTGGGTGTGATTGACATAAATGCATGAACTTAATTCATAGTTATTTCTATTTTTTATCTGTTGCTTATTTTTTCTATTGTTTTTTTTCTATTTTTTTATGTTTATTTTTTTCATATATTTTTATTTGTTTTCTTTTTCTTTTAATCAATGTTAAATTAATATTTTATGCCTTATTTTTGTTTTTGAAAGTTTATAGTCAATGTTTGACATCTCTAAACCAGTTAAAGGGGGAAATACCTTTGATTATTTCCTTTTCTCTAACTTCTTGTAGTGGTGTAATTCTCTTTTCGAAACAAAAGTCTCTCTCAAATCAATAACTGTACTCTACAATTGAGATCTCTTAAATCTTGCTATAGTAATCTATCTTATATATATAATGTTTAAAGTCTTTATTTTACCTTCATATTTTTTCATAATTTTGTCTTTGCATTTATGTTATGATTTTTTATTCTATTTTATGATTCATTCTTCCTTATATTAGACAGTGAGTTTTTCTTCTGTAATATCTGGAAGATATAATCACAACTAAGAATATTTAAAATTTTCTAAAAAGGGGTCTAGCAAGCAAATAAATGAAAAAAAAGTGGCCAATGATGCCAAAATTAAAAGATGAGCAATGACGCTAAAATGAAAAATATATATATATATATAATATATATATAAATATAATATATATATATATATATATATATATATATATATATATATATATATATATATATATATATATATATATATATATATATATTAGATGAATTCAAGTGTCACTTGATATTTTTGAAAGGCTTGATTTCGAAATTCTTGATCGTAACTAATTACTTTGATATATTATTCTATAAAATATTTTTTTGGAACCAAGTTTTTAATGGATCCCTTTTTCTTATCTTATTGATTTTTCTGATTTAGATCTTTATTTTCAAAAGACGGTTTTGTCCTAAGAGAAGTTTAAGCTAAGAATAACATGATCGGTTGTTTTACTATTTTTCGAATTTCAACGATGTGAAGTCATTGATTCTTATAAATTTTTAATTCAATAACATGAAAAATTTATCATATTCAAACTTTGATAAAAAAAACTTTTATTCCATGTTTCTTTTTATGTCTTTGTGTCTTTTTCATATTTTATTTTTTATTTTTTGTGTTTAGGCCTTCTCTAATCATCTCCATCCATTCTATGATTTTTTAAAATTTTTCTCACATCGTCACGGATGATATGATCGTCTTCTATTTTAACTATTTTTGATCATCCTGTATGATCCTCCTCATCCTAGACGATCTTCACAATCTCTTCTAAATTATTTGTGATCTTCCTGGACAATACATTTGTTCATCCTAGATTATCCACATGGCAAAATTTGGCACTCACCTTTATTCCAGCCTGTACAATTCATTATTATGCATCATCCTAAACAATCCATCTAATCGTCTAGGACAATCTGGTTTTTCAACGGTCATACGGAATGACTCCTCGGCATAATCACCTGTGTCTTATCATCCCAGACAATATCTGATCATCTTGAATGATATCCCTACCTTTTTGACCAATCATTTCAAATGGAATTATTGCACTAGATCATCCTAGATGATTTTGTGATTGTCCTAGATGATCCAGCCGATTCTTTATAAATTGAGCCCCTCAAGTAGTTTTTTTCTCACACCCTCTTCTTCTATCAGTCTTACACTTTCAATTTCCTTATTATTCTTAATCATGGCAGGAGGAAAGCGATTTCACCAACTTTTTAGGAGTTCCTCGATGGAGACTCTGGAAGCTCGCTTGACTGAGGCGGATGATCAAGACGCCTATCAAAGGTACAAAATAGCCGAGATTACTGTCTCCTGGACTATCAATCCACAAATTCTTTCCTATTTTATCCTAGATCTTTTTTCTCACACTTCCTTGACCTTCCTTCTTACTCTCTTTGTCCCCTTTAACTCTGAGCTTATTTTTGAATTTTTTGCTACACTCTAAATTAACGCTTCTTTCACTGCTCTCAGGTCCTATGTGAATTAATGCCCCATCAAAATCACATATTAGGATTGGAAGATGTTTTGTAACTTTCCACCACAAGGGACAAACTCCATACCCTATTTACTGATACTGATTATGACTAGGCTCCGTCCTACCACTTTCTTAGAAACACTAATTCTCACTTTCACATTGGATAGTCTAGCACCTAACTCAAAGATGCGACAACCTAGCATGTCCTTCGCACCACAATTCTTTCCAAAGTTGGTGATCACGTTCATATCACTCCTCTTCTTTCGCTCAAAATTTTTTACGTTTTGGCTCATCGTGAATTCAATGTCATAAATTTGATTTTTTCCTACATTTAGCATTTGACCCCTATTTGAGATCCAGGACATAGGAGGAAGCCAAATCTTACCCTAGGACATATCATTTCCTATATCTTCGAATCAAAATGCAACCTCCAATATCCTACCCCACTAAATTTTTAGTCTGCCTTCTACTCAAACAACTCCTTCCACATTCTTCACAGTACTCGTCTCCACCCGAGGCATGAGGAAGCTAAGAAAGTTGAGGAGGAGGAAGCTCTTACACCTGTTCCTGCACCTACTCCGCTCCACCAGCTCTCTCAATTGGATCAGCTAGTGGAGCAATTTGACCAGTGGGAAACTCGCTTCGAGACATACGTCGTTGCACAAGAGTTGCAACATGTAAAAATGTTGCTCACTTCGATGCTTATGCAGCTCACCAGAAGCATGTTGACCTCATTTTTGTATGAGGTCACTCGGGCCAATCCTGACCCTAGATCAATCCTGACTCCAGATTAATCCTGACCCTAAATCAATTTAATCTTCAAACCAATCTAATCTCTAGGATCTTCCTAGATTCCATACCCTAGGACCTACTTTAGATCCTAGGATTCTTCTAGACTTCAGATCCTAGGATCTACTCTAGTCTCCAGGATTCTTCCAAACAAATCTAGACCTTAGGATCTATTCTAGGTCTTAAGATCCTTCTAGACTCCAGACATTAGGATCTACTTTAGACCCTAGGAATTTTCTAGACTTCAGACCTTAGGATTTATACTAGACCCTAAGATTCTCCTAGATCTAGACCCTATGATCTTCTCAGTCCTTAGGAGCTACCTAGACCTTAAATCAATCCAGACCTTGAGATTAATTTAGATCTCAGATCAATTCAAACTTCAAATCAATCCTGGCCTTAAAGCTAACCCAGATCTCAATTCAAATCAAACCTCAATTAAAATCTAGACTCCAGTCCAGTTCAAGATCTTAATCTCCAGTTCAAACATTGATCTTGTTTCTGATCAAACTTTAACATTATCCAATTAATTATGATCCTCCAAATGATCATAAATGATTTGGATAAATCAAACTTAATTAATCAAACTCAAAATCCAGATCAAATCCAAAATCCAGACTCAAATCCTAAGTCCAAGGGCCTTGTCCTAAAGGCCTTTTCCATGGATTTTTCAAACATTTCAAAACCCTATCAAATGACCTCTGATTCAGGGTCTGTCAGTTGCATACTGATGGGACATGTCTCTAGAGGCTACCCTCCAAAGTTGAATCTATTCTGAAGTCTCTAACCCCATAAACCAAATCAAAATCTAAAGGTTATAAAACCTTCAAATATTTACAGCCCATGCCACTGGACTTGCCATTAAGAAGATTTTGACCTTAGAGCCTTTACCAAAGCCTCTAGTCACTTCCAGACCATTAATCCAGACCTATTGAACAATAAACTGCATTTTTCTGGACTCATTTCAGCCCCTAGTGATCATGAGTTCAAAATGACCAAAATACCCCTTTGGGGTATGAATAGTCATTTTGGATCAAATGAGCTCCAAACTGAATGTAACCACCTCCAGCAAGTTTCAAATATCAAACCAAACCTGTCGGACCCATTCTCAGGCCCTGGGTCAACCTGGTTGACCAAGTCAACTGAGTTGACCTAAAAGGCCCTTTAAGGGTCCAAACAGGTGTTTTGACCCAAATGACCCATTTAAACCCTGGAACCACCTCTACCAGACTTCAAATATTGTATCAAACCTGCCCAGCTGGGACCCA
>JACXSL010000982.1:0-147000 GCA_019514585.1 Dendrobium officinale
TGTAAATAACACTTTAATCACATATGAGGCCATGGCTAGCTTGATAACTGCATTTAGGGCCTCAACCAATAATTATCCAACCCATTGAATTACAACATTCTTTTGCACACCAAGCTATTCGACTCGTCGAAAAGTAAGACGATCGAGATTCGAGATGCTCTATTAAATTGTCATGTTATCACTTATTTCCATAACAACTCTATTGTAAATGAGATATTAGAAGAGCTCACCCAATGAAGTATAAAGCTCTATAGTTAGAAACTTACAAGGGTTACACCTCCAAGAAAATAATTTCTCACAACAATGACTCGAATGTTGTCGAGCGACACATCTTTGTCACTACCTTTGATAATTTCAGTTGTAGGTTGCTTAGTTTCTTGTTTGCGGCAAGAATTAACTCCTTCGAGAAGTTTTTATGTCTTTTTTCTATCTCAATATTGTGCCTCTAAGGGATCTCTCAAACTCTTTTTTTATTTTAATGAAATTTAAAAGGAAAATCCTCGGGAATTATGTGGTTATAAAATCACAAGCAATGGTAAGTCTATTGATCAACTTCATGATAACAAGCGACCAAATGGAGAGTAGTCAACTAGTACATTGTAGAAGGTCATTTAAATAATTAGGATCATTTAAGCAATTGCTTGGGGAGTCAACTTTGTAGCTTTTTGACAATATAATATCAAGTGCTTAATTGAATTTGAAGCACATACATCTAAATATTCATCAAATCATATATTTCTTTCTCTATTTTTGGGTTTCCTTTACTTTAAAACATATATGTAAACACCATTATGATCTCCATTGTGAATAATGATTTTGAAGTAATCCGCACCCTCATTTGCACACGACCTCTATAGATATCCTTTTTATTGATTTTATTGAGAAGATGGACCTGAATTCTTTGTGTTTATAATCTTTTGAAAGTTCTCTCATTATGTTTTTTTAGAGAGAGTGATTTTTTACTTTAAGGTTCCATTACCATTGAAATTAATACAAGAAATAATGATGCATTTGAGAGCTTGCATGTCTATTTTGGCAAAAGAGCGGAAGACATCAGTGATTGAGGCGGTGAACGTTGACTAACTCGGTGGAAGTCCGTTGGGCGATGGGTCGGTCTCAACAACGGTGGCGTTCAGTTGAGGCGACAGAGGCGAGCGGAGCGAATCGAAACGGGGAAGGAAATGATAAGTAAGACGGGCTCGGGCTGGAAATAGGCCTTTCGCCGTCGGATTTTCCGGCAGCTAATACGCAAGTATTTTTTATTATAGGCGGAAAATACATCGGTATAGATTGCTCTTCTCATAAATTACGGCGAAAAGGATAGCGGATCTAACGCCATAAAATAGCCAACGAATTTTACGCCGGAATGGCCGTCATTATTTAACCGTCGAATTTTCTGCCGATTCACGCGCTGTTGTTACTGGCATATTTTATTCTGCCGGAAGCTTCAACGGTAATCAAAAGTTTTCCTGTAGTGCAAGTAACATCAATTTATAAATGCATTTTTGGAAAGCCAATCCTCATTTCTTCCATGGGGAGCCCCCCCTCCCCCTAGGATTGTTCTAGTATTTATGGTTATTCGCCCTCATCAATATAAAAGCTTGGTGCGTCATATAACGCATGCTCAAAGAAATGGATCAAATATCCAACATTAGCCAACGAACTTCAAGTTTTCACTTCCAAGAAAGTTATTGGACCAAGGTTGGAGCTGACTACTGGTCTTATGCCATGTTGCATGGAACAAAATGATATGATGGTAAATAGAGGCTTTAGAATTCATTGCCTAATATTATTGATACTTCACCAAAAATATGTCTTGATCAAGCACGAATCTCAAGGCAAAATTGAATTGTAAGCTTCTAAAATTAAAAATGGGATTATCTGAACTCCGATTTCAGCAAACTTATAGTCAAACTATTTGTCTTAAAAATATGAACCCAAGGACACTAAATTCAAAACAATCTAAGCTCAAATGGGTCAAAATCAAAGTCTTGAAGCGCTTTTGGAATGTTCAAACTATAATTTGGATTACCAAACAGTTTCCAAATGTGTCATGCTTATAGTCGAATCGAGCGGCTCGACCAGACGAATCCAACGAGCCTAAGAGCATCAAATTCTGATATCATTAAGAAACTCAAATGTCTGATAAAAGCTTGATGATTGGGGGAATCAATACAGGCCATCCGATGGAGCACTCCAAACATACCCAGATCTTCTCTATATTTACGGGGAGAGCCACTCATGAAAATCTAAAAATAGACCCCCACTCTCTACATGAGGGGGGGGGGGGGGGGGGGGGGGGGGGGGGGGGGGGGGACCTTTGGCTAGAGATTGAAGAGTGTTCTAAAGCATAAGGAGTTCCAGCACACTACAAGAAATTGGGTCAATAGCGACAAAAAAAATAGAGACAAAAATAAATTGGTTGCTAAAGATATCTTTTAGCGGCAAAAAATTAGTAAGGCCTCTAAATAATAAGAAGTTTGATATTAGCCACAAAAAATAAAATGGTCGCTAATTTTGTCGCTAAAAATCTAGAGAGTCTTTTTCTCATATATATACATGTCATTATAGTGACTAATTATTCTTTTTAATTTTGTACATAATCGTATGCTTCGCAGATATGTCAGGTGTCCAAGGGGGTAGCACCTCCTAACGGGGTTCGACCTGCCGGGTCAGGTCGCGGGGTCAAGGGGCAGCGCCCCTGCGGGGGGTTTTCAGGGGCAGCGCCGCCAAATTTTTTTTTGATTGCAATAATATTTTTTAAAATTCAAATCAATAAATAAAACGATTAATTTAATTTAATATTTATGTTTTTATGATAATAAATCTAATAATTTACTAATGAAATAAATTACATTATATATTATTTAAATTTTATCAATTACTTATTTTAAAAAAATATACATTATACCAAAACAACTCTCGCGATCTCAGTCTCACGCACGCAACTTCTCTCATTTTCGCTATTTGCCCTAGACGCCTCTTTAGCGACGACGACCTCAAACTGCGCCAATTGCAATCGCCAACTACAAATCGATGGGTTTAGCAACCACGATATCTCTCATTCTCGCGTTGATATGGTATGCCTTGTATTTGAGCGGTTCAACATATTTTTTTGCCCTAATATTTCGGCTATTCCCATTTATTCCTTCGTGTCTTCCGCACGGAGAAGGGGAGAAGGAAGTTCGTTCGCGGTTCGGCTCCGGCTCCGGCGCGATTTCGCGACGGCGATGCAGCAGTTTCTCTAAAAGTTCGTCCAGCCGGCAGCGGGCAGCCAGCAAGGCAGCAATCGTCGCATTCGCTCGCATATTCTCTCGGTCTCTCCGACTCTCCCATCTTCAATTTTCCGATTGAAGGCAGGCTGCAGCCCTGAAGGTAAGTAACAGTCAAAATCTCTTAAGATTTCATTTTATTTTGTTGTGTATGAGTGTATCCTTTCATTTGATGTAATCTGTTTGAAGCCCTAGTTGATTCTGTAGTTACGGCAGTCTTTTAATTTTTGAAGAATTTGTTTGAGTTGATAATTGATCACGGTAGTCTTTTGATTCCTTAGTTACTTTTTTTTGAAGAATTTCTCTTAAGTTTTTTGAAGAATTTGTCTGTTTGAAGCCCTAGTTGATTCTTTAAGTTTTTTGTTGAATTTGTTTGAATCTCTCCGACTCTTCTCTCTTTTTTTCCATGAAAATCTAACATAGTAGTCGAGCTGAAATTGGGGAGTGAAAGAGGTGAAAGCAAGTCAGTTGTTCTCTAGGCATTTAGATTTAGTGATTAATGACTTTGAAGTTCTTGATAACAAAGTTATTTATTATATCTGTTAAGAGTAAATTATTGATTATAATGTGTTCTAATTCATTAAGTTTTTTTTGTGTCCCTGTTTTTATTTTTTTTTAGATTGACTTATATTATTTGAGACTTGAGTTATATATTTTTTAGGTAGTTTAATTTTGCTCAAAGATTATGGAGAAGTATTTTAAGAAGGCCTCGCCAATATAAGATTCAAGAAAGAATGACGATGAAAAAAATTAAAAAAAGAAATCAAACATCTGGTGAAACGTCAAACAACGAGCCAACAAATCTAGAGAACCTTCAATCAGATCCTGGTTTACGTATACCTATTTCGGAATATAGTTTTAAAATTCGTGATCAAATTCGAAGAGCATATTGTTGCTTTTAAGAGGTTAGGTTTGATTTTGAATGACTGAGTTCAAAAGATCCAATGGCTATTTCTGTATTGGATTTAATATTTATGCTCTATTGATGCTCTGTGTAAAGTTTAAATAAATTCCCTCTAACTGATCTTTGAGAACTTGCTAGAATAAGCTTACAGTCAGAAATGTAAGTGGATTGAAGAATAAGATATCATTATTGTTGATTTTAAACGATGGTCCTGATTGCATTGTATTCCCCAATGTATTTTGATCCTGCAATTTTTAGCCTTTAATCGGGATCATTTGATCTTAATTTGATGGCTTATTATAAACCGACATTATTTTGTCAAAGCGCTAATGATTTATAAAAACTTTCAAAAATGATTTATAAGCCATCAAATTAAAATGGATTTATAATAAATTTCCAAAAATCTGGACTACCTTAGGCTTCAGATATTTCACTAAGGAGTGCTTAGTTCTTGTCCTCATTATGACAGCACCATGAATGATTTTCATAGAAAGTAAACATACAAATTATAAATTTAATAAACTAGCAATAAATCAAACTAAATTAATTTAAAAAATTTTAATAACATATTTAGACATTAGAGCTTTTTTATAGCCTTATGCTTGATTCCTTTCAAGAGGACAAAGGTATATTGGATTGGGAGTCTTTATAGACTAAAATACTTAACTAAAATGAAAGACTATGCAATCCATCTACCCAAATTTTGTAGGACTAGTAGCATTACAAAGATAAGCCTAGGACTTGTTGATTAGTAGAATCTAGCACTTATAAGTTCTTGAGCGATATAATCTACAACAACAACAACAACATCAAGCCTTAATCCCCCACTACGTGGGGTCGGCTACATGAATCTTTTTTTCCTTCGTTGTGTCCTATTAAAGGTCAAATTCTCGTTTAAATGTAACAAAGAAAGGTCATTTCTAATATTTTCTAACCAAGTTTTTTTAGGTCTGCCTCTACATTTCTTAACATAAGTCAAATCTAATACCTCTACTCTCAAGCGATATGTTCTACAAAATCTAAATTTAATAAATTGTAATAATTAAAATCCCCCTTAAAAACAAAATTTTAAATATAAAAAAAAAATTAAATTCTTAAATTAGAATCACCCTTAATGACCTTAAAAAAATTAAATAAATTATAGACAACTTTAAATTAATTAAACCTGGGAACTATTCAAGCCACATAAACCAATACACACGCTTAGATTGTTTGCTAGGATAATCTACTCTAGCTTAGACTAGGACGATTATTTTATTTGGTTTGCTTGAAGTTCCTTGCATATAAAAAACTCATATTTATATATTTACTTTTTGCACTCTAGATGTCATATTTATATTTTTATTGTTGCACAAGAGATCAAAGTGAAAATTTAGAGCCTTGTAATTTTATTTTCATTTAAATCTCTATATATATAACTACTAACACTTCACCCATTTCATATATGCATTTAAAATAATTTTTCTTTTAAATTCTTTAAAAAGTAGAATGTACTTAGGAAATGTTCTAAAGTAAAATATAAAAGGAATAATATAAATATAAAATTTTTAGATCTTTGTGTAGCTAGATTGAGTTTTATAGTGTTAAGAGTTATAAAAGATATATATATATATATATATATATATATATATATATATATATATATATATATATATATATATATATATATATATATATATATATATAGAAGACCTTAGATTATGCTTTAAAATAATAAATGAATAATTGTTCTTTTATTTACATTATTATATAGCAGACCTTTGAAATCTATACATGTTGAATGTTTTATAATTGTATACAACAACAACAACAACATCAAGCCTTTATCCCACTACATGGGGTTATAAAACTATAATTGTATACAACAACAACAACATCAAGCCTTTATCCCACTACATGGGGTGAATGTTTTATAATTTTATAATAACATATAATGTATGAAAATGTATTATTGTTGAAGCATATGAGTAATTTGGAAATCAGAGGGAAGATAAAAGTCCTAGTTAGTTGCATGAAAAATGTGTCATTGTATAATTGTATAATAACATATAATGTATGAAAATTTATCATGAGAAGTTTCTTCTTGGTTTGCTTCATAATTTATGTTATCTTATTCACAGGAGGAGCTTAAATGGAACCTACATCTTATCAAAAAATATATGCGTAGAGAGGTTTTCTTCTTTATCTGGGATTGGAAAGTATATTTCCACAACTGGTGTATGTGCTCAGTGGATTTTTTTTTTTTAAATCTGACTTGCGCTCATGAAAAATAGCTTTTGATGCTAGAGATGATGAGGTGAAGGATTTGTTTGGGATGACTGCCCACACGTGATGCTACCTGTGCTGCAATCGCCGCAAATAAATAGAATGCAGGCATGGTCTGAATAGCTGGAATGATGCGGTGGTGGGAAGAACCCGACCGCCACGCCAAATTGACCTGAAATGGTAAAAAATGATACTTCTTTTAAATTCTCCAATTTAATCCTGGATAATAAAACTCATCCTCATGAACTTCCCATTTCATATTTAAACCTAACTTAAGTCCCGTTGAATTTTTGAAAATTCTGGCATGTAACTTTGATATGTGCATTTTTCTCCATTGAGTGGTAAATAAAAGATGGTTATATATAATTTACATTTGTTTAAATGTTAGTTTTTATGCTTTAATATGATTTGTCATTATGATGAGATTTATTTTTCGGTTCATGTGAAATATTTTCTTAAGAAATTAGTTTGATCCTTTGATGCGCACTATTTTGCTGGATAGAAGACTAGTAAACTGTTAATTTAATATGAATGATTTGTTTGCCTTGACTAAATAAGATCATCTGAGGATGGCAGAATCAGCAAAACCTGACCTCATGAATTAATTTGGGTGATAAGAAATTGAAGAAATGTCTTTCTAGCAATCCGTGGATGATTAAAATTTGTACTAGTTTAAACTTGAGGATCTAATGCATCTTTTTATATCTTACTTTTTATTGCTGCAGTGGTTTGATTCTCTGTTTGGTTAGTTTTGTACTTGTTTCTTCTTGTTACATGCCTTGTGGATTCATCGTCGACATTTGTCTTATTATTTGATAAGTCGCATTACCAATCCTATTGGCATTGGCTCTCCATGTAAAGTTCAGCTGGAAATAATTTCAGCCTTACATTGTTTTTCCTCGTGGAAGAAATGGAACTTGTGAGTACTTGCCTTAGCATTCCAGCTGATGAATTCGATGATGCTCGAGCTCAGGCTCAGCATGCAGCAACTTACATCCTGTGGATATCAAAGGTCTATTTGCGCATGAGCTTCGTATTTCTGTATTCCATTTACTTATTTTAGGCTTTGTTTGGTACGATTTTTGTGTTGCTTCTTAAAGTAGTTTTTTAGTATAAAAAATTTTATTTTATTCTACTTAAAATTTATTTTAAGAAGCAACAAAAAAATCGTCCCAAACGAAACCTTAAAAACAAACTTGTGGAGTTTCTATTCTTTCTTCCAATTTTCTGTAGTAATATATAAGTTTCTCTTCACAGAAAATCATTCTCTCGCCAGAGTACAGGTTTCAAGAGAAGCTTATGGAGGTAGGGGACCTTAAGACTATCTTGATGAATACAAGCCCTGAGAAGTCCCTAACTTGGGAGAGGCTATTGGACCAATTGCCTGCTGATTAGTAGTGTTAAGAGCTTTGTTGGTTTGTAACAGTATATGAAGGTTTTATTTCGGATGATTTTTTTATTGCTTCTTAAAGTAATTTTTTAGTAAAAAATTAAATTTTTGAACCAAAAAATTATTTTAAGAAGTGGTAAGAAAGCCGTCTTAAACGAAGTTGAAATTTTGTCTATTTATATTAATTATAGTCAAGATTATTAAAAATTAATGATACTATTTAGTGAAAGATAAAAGTCCTAGTTAGTTGCAACTATACTTCTAAATGACTTTATTTCTTAAACTCTTCATTATTATTTAGAAATCTAATTTTTTTTTACCTGCTACAAGGGGTAAAAAGTTCTTTAATTTAGTTAATATACCTTTTATTTCCTTTCTCATATTTGATACTGTAAGATTTGTTTCTTGCTGCAGGTGAATCAAAATCCGTGTACGTTGGAAATCTTCATACAAGCATATCCACTTCTGACCTTGAGCAAGAGTTCAGGAACTTTGGTAGAATCAAACGTGACGGAGTTACTATCAGAAGCCGGAAGGTAACTTGCGTGGAACTTTATTTGCAAGTATATTGTTGTAGGCAAACCATGATCTTTTAAGTTTCTTTTTTGATAGTTGAGTAGCATTTGATCTGTTTCACTTATATTTCATCCACCATTTGATCTGTTTCACTTTTTTGAAAGTTGAGTAGCCCTCCATCCCTTTCCGTCTTTGTCGTAAGTAAATTTAAGCTCACAAGAGATGTAAGGATTTTCTAACTTTCTGAAACCACTGCTCTGCCTTATTTGGAAATGAAACCATCTAATCATTCTCCTCAACACAACTTTTGGGACGGAGGCGATTCTTCTCAATGGATCCATTAGCAACACCGATGGTCCACTTATATTGAGATTGCTGAGTATGAGATGGCAATTATTAGTTGTCTGCACTTCTTGATGCCTTCCGAGAGGATCAGATTGGGGCAATTTTTAATTTTGAAGTATCTAAGCGCCGCAAGTCTTGATATTTCATCAGCTAGAGGAAGAGTTGCTACAGAAGGTCTTGAAGAAAAATATTGTTTTATTTTTAGCTTGAATTCAAGTCAATTTTGTGTAAAAATATATTAGATTAATTATATTCACTTGAACAGCGAGCTTACTACTAGTTTTTATTGTTTCTTTTAAATTTGTTCTTTTGTTGAATGGAAGAATGAAAAATGTAAAGAAAATTATTTTTGATGTAATAGTTTTTTGCATTATATATATTTTAATTTGTGTTATCCTTTAGCATTGATTATAACACTTCCTAAAAGCATTGTTGTAGCCTTCCTGAAGCTGCATTCATGAAACATTTACTAAAGCCTTTGTAGCGAATGCAAATACAACGAAAAAACTTATTTTTTTTACTAGTGATATATGCTTGTTATTATTGTTACCTCAAGTTAATAAAATGTGTTATTTCTCTATTATGAAATTTTTTCTAACTAGTTGCAATATAAAAGAGTAATGGATTGATCTTAATTGTTATAGCCAAGGTATAATAATTGGATAATATTTTTTTTACTAAATGTCATAACTTTTATATCTAAAAATATATTTCAAAGCTTTATGAAATTATAGGGGTATGTGATTTATTAGGTTGATCATTTTGCGACCAATTTTTATTTTGGTCGCTAAAGGGAAAATGTAATAAATAAAATTAATTATTAAAATTACTAAATAGCATCCAAATAAATATTATTAGCGTCTAAAAAAATGGTCGCTAATAAGTCTAATTTTGGCGACCAATACTAATTAGTGGTCGCTAATTTAGCAACCTAAAAAAATTTTTGGTCGCTAAAAGCCTCAGCGACGAGGCTACTGCGACAAATCAGCGACCCAAATTTTTTTGGTCGCTATTTGCTTTAGCGTCCAAATTAATATTTTTAGCGACCAATTTTGTTAGTCGCTAATTACCTATTTTCTTGTAGTGGCACCATCGTCCGGCTGCCGACCGCCGCAGGACTCTAGCCCGACCACCGCCTGGATGCCGACTTTCACCGGACTTTAGCTCGACTATTGCCCGACAATCGACAATCGTTGGACTTCTACCCGGTCGCTGACTTCTGCCGGACTTTAGCCCGACCATTGTCAGACCACCACCCGGCCGCCAACCGTCGTTGGACTTCTACCCGGCCGCCGATCGCCTTCGGACTTCATCCTGACCATCACTTGGCCGCCGACCATCGCCGGACTTTAGCCCGACCATCGTCGAACCACCACCCGGTCGCCAACCGTCGCTGGACTTCTACCCGGTTGCCGATTGCCTCCATGCTTCAGCTCGACCATTGTCAGACCACCACTTGGCCGCCGACCGTCGCCAGATTTCCACCCGACCGCCGACCGCCTTCAGACTTCCACCTAACAGCCAAGCGTCATCGGACATTCACCCGACCTTTGTCGGATCATTCCTCGTCAGCTGAACTTATGCTCGGACGCTGTCAGACTTCCAGCCTACAGTCACTAGACCTTGGCCTAACTCTCTAAACTATTGTAATTTGACCGCACTTAAGTCAAGGGACGGGTCAATATTTGTAATTCACTCAAATTTAGTGGAATTCCACCTGGGCGAGACCCTGTGGTTTTTCCCTCTTTGGACTTTCCACGTAAAAAAGATTGGGTATTTTATTTCTCTCTTTCTGTTTGTGTGTTGGATATCTGTGCATCACTAAGACAAAAAAATTTACTCTACTGCCGCAAATATCCTAGCCCGCAACAATTATAAAAGCATAGAATAGTGTGAGTATTTAAAAAGCGGACATATTCATAACATATTGATTGACATGTTATTATTCTCTTTAAGCAATCATGGAATAAATAAATTTTTAAATAATTTTTATATTATTATTTATTCTTTATTAAAATACAAAGTATAGTCAATAACTTTTTTCATATCATTCATCTCATTGTAGCTCTAATTTTTATATGAAAAAAAAATTCATTAATTCAAATATTATGATCAAAATTTTATAATTATAAGTTAAAAAATTTAGAAATTTATTAAGATAAATGCAATATAAGTTAAGGTTTTTTTTTGCTATAAATATTATAAAATATAAAATTGTCTGGGAAAGAGAATTAAAAATCTTTTGATGAATGATATTTTTGTAACTTCTATTAAAATATATTTAATTTTATAGATAATGAAGTAATTATTCAACTTTTTCAGCATATGAAGTGCACGCGTTATAAATTATAAGTTTTTAATCATCTTTTATTTTATCTTTTTAAAATAAGAAATTCAAATTAATTTTTTTTTGAAAATTGTCAATATAGGTCTCAAACTTTTATTTTTAATAAAAGTAACAAAAATATCATTCATCAAATGATGCTTATTTTGGTTGGGTTTAACTTGTGAGATACTCTTGTATTCACATCTCAAGCTTGTGGATGAGAGTTTGAGTGTGAAGATTTGTACAATTTTTTCCATTTTTCATAGTAAATTTTTTGCTGTTGTGTGGCTCTGTGGTTTTTCCCATTCTTGAATTTTCCACATTAAATCCGCGTGTTCTTCTCCGCCATTTTCTTTTTTCATATTTGTTTCATCCTTGATTTACTTTCCAACATTTAGTTCAATGCTTTTCACTTACTCATGCTAACAGTTGGCCTTAAGCAAGATTATGTTGCCTAGCTAGTTGTGATCTGGAATATATGGGCTCTATCTCGGAAACAACCACTTTGTAATTAAGGGTTAAAACTGCGTTCATGAAGACCCAAAACCCTATCTTAATGGAAGCTTCCCGCATTGGACATGCTCTATTTACCCTTCTGCCCAAAATCTGGACTTTGCATCCTTCTTTTTCGAAGTGAACTCAAGAGTGGTTTTGGCAAAGCAGCACAAAAGTAGTTCATGTCATTTGGTTTTTATTTTGAGCTTTGAAACAAAAGAATTTTATTGTTTGATAAAAAAAACTTAAATTACATAAAAAAAGAGTTTTCTTGTTAGGCAAGTGAAGTTCTTATAATTGGTTTTTGAGTGTAAAATGACAAAATGTCTGTGTATCTTTAATTGCTTGATTCATTGTGAGGTTAGTCATGTGCTTTATTTAGTCAAACATGTTTATTTTGACTAAAAAGCTCTGGACCATGATTAGGATAGCTTATGAAGCTCCCAAAATATCATTAAATAGCAGGCTAATATGGAGGGAAATGTAAAGCTTGGTTTGGGTTTTGCCATTTGAAGTTATATAGGTTTAAAATCATGTGGGTTTTGAGGTGATGGGCTTTGTTGACTATTTTGACTAGTCAACAAGTCAAGCTAATTGGGATAGGGCTTTAGGCATATTTGAATGGTGTTCATGAGCTGAATTAGATGGGTTTGGTGCAAAGGTTTTTATATTTGCACGAGGGGTCGAGTGCATATGTTTGATTTGACAAAAAATTAATGGATTGACCAAGTCAAACCCATTAAATTTGACCCACAAATAGTTTGCATGTGTTTATAACATGCAATGAATTGATCTTGAGAGATTTAGAGGTTTGGTTTGGGTGCATGCAATGTATGAATCTAAATTGGTCCAGTTTGAAAAAACTTGGGTTCAATTGACCAAGTATATTGATGATTAGGTTGAGGTAACTAATCATGTCCAAATTATTACAAACTGAGTTTAGAGAAATTTGGTGAAGCTCAACTATAAATTGTTGGTAGTTGTGATGCTTGATTAATTAGGCTGATTTGGGCTAGCTCAATTGGGTCAAATGAGTGAATCACTGGTTTGGGGACCAGTGATGAGAATTTTAATATATGAAGCTTCTAAATGAAATGATCTAGATAATGATCGGTGCAATGAAAGTATGAAACCAATGTGCTGTGCAAGACAATGCACTAGGTCAGTTCGATTGGGTTTGATTGAATTTGGTTTTAGGATTGAGTTGATGTGGATTCGAGTTTGGATTTCACTTAATCAACCTCATATAAAAATGAGGCCAATAAGACCTTACAGCACGTCATTTTCAGTAAATGACCTAGCATCAACAAATGTATTAAGGTTTCATGTGATGTTTGTGTAAGCAACCATTATCATGTGCCCACGACACGTGCCACCTGACCACAGCAGCTCCACTTACCTGACGGAGACAGGCGCCGAGATCCTAACGGAAAGAATATTCCGCTGTCTTCTCCCTATAAATAAAACACTGTAGCTCACCTCTGGTTTTACGAATGAAATGAAAAACTACTTCTGATCCACTCTGCTCTTCTTCTCTCTATAGTTAGCCTCTGTTCTACAGGACATTCCTCATGTCCAACATCAAGCACATTGTCACCACGCAGTTGAGCGCCGACAACTACGCCATCTGGAGGACGCAGACACTCCAACTATTCACCGCTAACGGCTTCGACGGCTACCTCACCGGATCTCAATTCACGCCACCTCCCTCTCACGCCGACCACAAACTATGGAAGCTGATGAACCAGAACCTGGTCTCCACGCTCTACTCTACCATCTCTCCCTCCATATTACCCTACATTCTCACTCTCTCCTCAGCCAGCGAGATCTGGCGCACTCTGGAGAGCCGACTCCAACCGACGAATCGGTCTCGAGTGATTCAGCTCAAGAACTCCCTCCACCATGCCACCATGGGTGATAACTCAATGCAAGCCTACCTCGCCCAAATGAAAGGGCTAGTAGACGGCATAGCGGCAGCTGGCTCTCAGGTCGATAGCGAAGACATCCTACATTACATCCTCAACGGTCTCCCCGCCGCTTATAACTCCTTCTGCACGTCTATTCGCACTTGTCAGACCCCAATCAGTCTCGAAGCCCTCTACTCCCTTCTCTGCAGCGAGGAAATCAACATCCAAAACCAACTGCTCAAGGACTCCAATCTCCCCAAAGACAATGCGGCCTTCTACAGCAATCCCCGCCCTGTCCGCGGTCGCGGGAGTTTCCCTCAGTCCGGCCGCTCACCTCGAGGTCGTGGTTTATCTCAGCGTACCTATACCACCTCCTCTCAGGCTCCTCGGCCAACCTGCTAGATCTGCAACAAACCCGGCCATCTTGCCGCTCAATGTTGGCACTGCTGCAACCTGAACTACACACCAACGCCACCTCGACACCTCGTGCTCTGCTCACCCAGACACCCCCAGCTCCTTCAACCGAATGGGTCCTAGACTCGGGTGCCTCTTCCCACCTCACCTCCGACGCGACCAACTTACTTCATCCAGTCCCATACCAAGGGCCGGATTCGATTTCCATTGCAAATGGCAGCACGCTCCCAATCCACAACTCCGACAACGGTATCCTACCCCTACCCCACTCCAACCGCAAGCTGTATCTTCACAACCTACTTCACATTCCCTCTCTTTCCCATAACCTGCTCTCCATTCACAAGCTCACAACTGACAATAATTGCTCTGTTTCTTTCGACTCTCGTGGCTTTCAAATATTCGACCTCCAGGAAAACCAACTGCTCCTCCGTGGCAGCTGTCGCGACGGCCTCTACACCCTATCCAGCCACAATCAACCTCCCTCCATCACCGCGCTTTGATCCAGCACCATCAACTCCTCTGTCTAGCACCATCGCCTCGGCCACCCCAACCATTTCGTCATACGGAAACTCGCACAGTCAGAACCCTCCATTACCTGCAATCCCTCCTCTAAATACTGCAAGTTTTGTAACATGGCTAAAAGCCATAAACTACCCTTCTATCCTAGGCAACTAAATGTAACCGCTCCGTTTTTATTAGTTCATAGTGATGTATGGGGTCCGGCACCCCTAACTTCTATCAATGGATCTAAATATTATATCGTGTTCATAGATGATTATACGAGATTATGTTGGCTCTTCCTCATGAATTCTAAATCGGAAGCTCTATCTAAATTCAAACACTTTCACAATTTCATTAAAACACAATATAATTCGAATATCAAAGTCCTTCGCTCCGACGGCGGTGGCGAATACACCAGCACCGCCTTCGCTCAGTTTCTCTCCACAAATGGCATTCTCCACCACCTCAGCTGTCCTCACACCCCCGAACAAAATGGGGTGGCCGAGAGGAAGCATCGCCACCTCCTTGACACCGCTCGATCTCTACTTCTAACGGCCAATCTCCCGCAGAAGTTCTGGGCCGACGCTATCCTCACCAGCAACTACCTAATTAACCGCCTGCCCACTAAAGCATGCAAACTCCAAATTCCCTATAAAATGCTCCATGGCACGCTACCGCTCTACACCCATCTCCGCTCCTTTGGCTGCCTGTGCTTTCCCTGGCTCCGGCACAGTGCACCCAACAAACTCTCTCCCCGTTCCCTCGAATGTGTATTCATCAGTTATTCCCCCTCTCACAAAGGCTACAAATGCTTCAACCCCTCCACAAATCAAATCCACATTTCCCGCCATGTCGTCTTCCACGAAGACATATTTCCCTTTCGCACCACTCCAGCAGATAGCACTCCTCCTCCTTCCGTATCTCTACCCTCTCCCCTCACTCTGCTCCCCACATCTGTCCCACCAAAACCACTACCTCCAACCCACTTCGCTCCACCACCCTCCAGTTCAAGTTCTCCCGGCACAACCCACTTTCTCCAGCAGCAACTCTCCCACTCCTTTGCCTTCCCCCGCATCTGACATCAACCCTAATCAAACATCCCTTCCCCCCTCTCATCCGATGCAAACGCGTCTCAAATCTGGCATTGTCAAACCCAAACAAATCCTTGATCTCCTCGCCACTTCCTCCGACCAATTCACCCCTACCACCTTTGCCCAAGCCTCCACTTCCAACAACTGGCGCACTGCCATGTCGGAGGAATTTCGTGCCCTCCAACATCAGGGGCCCTGGTCCTTAGTTACCGCTCCCCCTCGCCACCCAATTCTCGGCTGCAAGTGGACATACAAAATCAAACGGGACTCATCAGGCAATGTCACAAGGCACAAGGCCCGTCTCGTAGTTAAGGGGTACGATCAGCAGCCTGGTGTTCATTTTCATGATACCTTCAGTCCCGTTGCCAAGATCCCAACCATTCGCATTTTGCTTACCATTGCTCTCCAACGAGCCTGGTCCATAACCCAACTCGATGTCACCAACGCATTCCTGCACGGTGACTTGGAAGAGGAGGTCTACATGACTCAGCCTCAGGGTTTCGTCGAACAACAGCGCCCCAACCATGTCTGCATATTACACAAAGCCATCTATGGCCTAAAACAGTCACCACGGTAGTGGCACAGTAAACTGACTTCTCACCTCCAGACAGCCGGTTTCAGCTTCAGCAAATTGGATCCAGTGCTCCTCTTATACAGAACCACGTCCACACAGACCTACATTCTCATCTACGTCGACGACATGCTCATTACCGGGAACGATCAGCCAACCATACAGCGTATCCTCACCAAGCTGCAGGAAGCATTTTCCCTCAAGGAACCGAAGCCTCTCTCGCTGTTCCTGGGCATCCGCATCTCCCACATGCCCAACGGCATATTCCTCGACCAACAGCAATACGCCCATGACATCCTCAACTCTCGCGGCTTCCTCAACTGCAAACCTATACTCACCCCCTCTACAACGGCACTCTCCCCTGAGGCCGCCTCCGCAGATTCGTCCATTACTTCCACTCACTACAGATAGCTCGTCGGATCGTTGCAATATCTAACTATAACTCGACCCGACATAGCTTTCGCAACGAATCAGCTCTGCCAACATATGCATGACCCTCAGCCCATACACCTCAAACGACTCAAGCGTCTACTCCGGTACATCAAAGGCACCATCTTCTACGGACTTCCCCTTAGTCGCAGCAGCCTCATCCTTCAAACATACGTCGACGCCGACTGGGCATCGGATCAGACCGACCGGAAATCCATCTCCGGCTTCTGCACCTTCCTCGGACACAATCTAATCTCCTGGTCCGTTAAAAAGCAGGTAACGGTCGCCCGATCCTCTACTGAGGCCGAATACAGGGCACTGGCCGCAGTAACTTCAGATGTGCTCTGGCTCCGCCGTCTCCTCGCCGACTTCGACGCAGCTCAAACCTCTCCCACCAGCATCTTCTGCAATAACATCTCAGCGCTGGCCCTCGCAAACAATCCCGTATTCCACGCAAGGACCAAGCATATAGAGATAGATTATCACTTCATCAGCCACCACATCAGGTCCAAAGAAATCTCCGTCGAACATATTCACTCGGACGATCAACTGGCCGACATTCTCACCAAATCCCTCTCGGTAACCAGATTCCAAGAACTTCGATCCAAACTGACCATCGTCCCAAACTACGGTGCGTTTGCGGGGGGCTGTAAGCAACCATTATCATGTGCCCACGACACCTGCCACCTGACCACAGCAGCTCCACTTACGTGACGGAGACAGGCGCCGAGATCCTAACGGAAAGAATATTCCGCTGTGTCTTCTCCCTATAAATAAAACACTGTAGCTCACCTCTGGTTTTACGAATGAAATGAAAAACTACTTCTGATCCACTATGCTCTTCTTCTCTCTGTAGTTAGCCTCTGTTCTGCAGGACATTCTCTTCTAACAGTTTGCTCAACAAATTTTAAGATAGTTGTTGACTACTTGATGTAACTATCTATTTTTCTCATTCAGGACTTGAAACTCGACTATATATATATATATTCTCAGCAGTAGAGTGAGTATATTTTTTTTCTTAGCGATGCACGGATATCCAACATACAAACATGTGATTTATGAGAGAGTGAGAGAGAGATAGTAGTAAAATACCAGATCTTTTTTACATGGAAAACCGAAGAGGAAAAAATCATGGGAGCCTAAATTTTTCTCACCCAAATTATATATATATATATATATATATATAGTGACGGAACCAGATTTTTTTTAAAAGGGAGCCTATCATTTTAACAAATTTACGATCATAAATTTGAAATTAATGGAATTAATAGAATAAGAAATGGAATGAAACAAACTCAAAAAATTAAAACTTACTAAGGAATTGTTCGGCTACGACCAGATTTATAAAGAAAGCAAGTTTTAAATGAAAGTGAAACGTTGGAATGTTCAAGTGGTTGAAACAAAAAATAAGATATAATGATTAAGTACAAAATAAAAAACAAACTCTTTTCAAACAGTAAAAGTGTAAAGTTTGGTTGATTAAGAGCAATCAAATAAACAAAGCCTTGATGAGAAACATAATATATAAGATTGATAAAAAAATTATCCCTTAAAAACACAAAGGGGCTGTTTGGCGGCAAGTTTGTTTTTCCTCTTCTCCAGCAATTCATTGCTATTCATCTTTCATGTGAGAGGTAGTTTTGAACCATTGCTAAATAACTTCACTGCCTCCTTCAATGATGTTCCTTCCTATCGGTCTGATGTCACACCTCCTATTGGCCCACCCCTCCATCCCTCTGCAACTGATATATATATATATATATATATATATATATATATTGGCCTCTTTTTTGACCCGACCACACTCCATGGGTCTAAATAGGCTAGATTGACCAAGTCAAACTTTGACTTGGTCAATCCAAGCCTTAATGGGTTATTTTGACCCATTAGGCCCATTTCGAATCCAAATCAAATCGAATCCATTTCATGGCTCAATCCTCATGCCTTTTTGACCTAATTGACTGATTTGACTAAGTCAAACATTGACTTAGTCAAATTTGGCCATTAATAGGTCATAATCACCTATTAGGGCCCATTATGAGCCTAATTAAAGGGATTTAAAGCTCCAATTGATTCCCTTTGAATTTCAAATTGAATCCACGGCCAAATAACTCTATTTTCCCTCCTAATTGCTCTTAGATTGGATCTTGGCCATTGAGCATGAGGTTAGACCCTTTAAATAGAAAAATTTAGGTCTTTTTGGGCACTTTTTGACTCTTGCTCGATCTCTAGACCACCCTAGGCCCTGAGATTTTGTGAGAGCAATCCTACAACCTCCCTCCACCTTTTCCAACCAAATACCGACGTCTAAAACCCACCGGCAACGATCCTCCGGCGAGACCGAGGCGTTTCTCGTTCCAGGACGAATCCCAGTTGATCGAACGAGCTTTGGATCTCTACGTCAACTAGGAAGTTGTTCGTGGGGAGTCCACAAGTCCAACGAGCCCAAGATTGACCGGATCCATCCATTGGATCGAGGTAAAATCGAAACGCCCTAGTTTAATACAGCTAGATCTAAATAACTTTTAGTTTATCGCATATTAGGGTGCGAGATTCATCTCCCAACAATGCTCTTTACTCCTAGACGCTGTGTTTGAAATTTCATTGCATTTGGTTGAGTATCGGGCCAGAACAAGACCAAAAAATGTTTCAGGCTCTCGGTTTCGCCCTAATCTCATCTGTGTAAGATCTCCACCGTTGAGCGCTTGATCAACGACCGAGACCACGCTGTCCCGCGGTCTTGTTCGAACCACGGAGTCGACCGCGCGGCCCATCTGTTCAAGTGGCTTCATCTAGGCCCTTCGTTCGAAACCGCGGAGATCGGACGGACCACGGCGTCTGTCCTACGTGGTTGAGTGACGCCGACCACGACAATCATTGCATCGATCATTGCGGCAATGATTGCTGCTGCGGCAATCATTGCCGAGATCCGCGGAGCCAATCGGGCATCGCCTCGTGTCCCACTACCACCGCCGCCGCTGTCTAAGCTCGCCAAGTGTTGAGCCGTAGTTCGCCGCTGCCGCTTTAAGTTAAATTTAATTTAAAAATCAATTTTAAACCTTATTATCTTCAAAAATTCAAAATAAAATAAATATAAGGCCAAAAAATACGTGCAATACCTCGTTTTGTTCGTATTTGCGGCCTCGTCAATTTAAAATTATTTTTAGTTAAAAAATAATGTATATATTTGTAATTATTAATAAAACAGCAAAAATACCTAATTTTATTATTATTTAAATTGTTTTCTTTTTGTATAATTAGTATTATACTATTTTAATTATAATTATTTATAATAATTATTATCTTAAAGTGTTTGTTACTGTTTTAATTTTATTATTACTATTATTATTGTTTTAATTTTATTTACTAATTATAAAAAAATGTCTTATTTTAAAATTATCACTAGTTTTTTTTATGATTATTTTAATATTTATAATACTAATTATTTTAATAGTTTAGTTATTGTTTTGTACTTATTCTTATTATTATAATTATTATTTGATTTATTTCACAATTTTAAATTTATTTTAAATATTTATTACTATTTATTATAATTAGTTTTTTTTTATTATCTTTTATTGATGTTTAATTAATATAGTATTCTAAATCTTTAATATTTTAATTAATGATTACCATTATATCTTTTTATTTACTTCATAATTCCAGAAACTTTAAACCCTCATGGTTATTTTATTTCTAACAATTATTTTCAAATAATATTTATTTTGCTTTATTTTTTAAACCCTTTATTGCTTTAGAATCTTGTAAAAATCATAACTTTCTCGTTTTAAATCAGATTTTGGCGTGCGACTCCTCGATATTTTTAGAAAATTATGAACTTTATCTTAAAATTATTTTTATTGGCTGATTCCTGCTGTTCTGACAGATTTCTATCTTAGAGCATTATTTGCCTATTTAATTATTATTTTCTTAATTAGTATAATAATTATTTTCAAGATACAAACTATTTTCAAATCGTTTTGAAGTCTTGATTGAGTGACCAGTGCTTCTCCCCTATATTTATGTAGATATCAATTGAGCTATTTTTAATCATATTATTTTCCAAAAGCTTATATATGTATATTTAAGTATTTTTAGTTATTTTGAAATTACCTATCTTATTAAATCCTAATTTTGGGAGATCCACTATGCATGAAATTTTAAACATAGAGTCTATGTGTGAAGAGCAATCATGGGGGAGTGGATTAGTGGATGGTTGAATCTCAATCATTCACTAATTCCTTCATTATTTGTCTTTTCTTTCTTGTCCATCATAGTTTGCATGTGTAGGATGCACCACCACTTAGTTTAGGCTCTCCTAGATCTAAGGACATGGTGTGTTTACTATTTTTATATGTTCCATACATTTATTACCTTGAGGGTTAGTTCAAAATGCAATTTAAACCTTTATAACATAGCGACACCCTAAGGACAAAAATTAAGGACCCGTCTAACGAACTTAGAAATTTTCTAGGGTTTAGGTTAGATTACTGATTGACACGAAAACCTCAACGATTAAACTTAGCGACATCATAAAACTCCCAGAATTTTCTATGAATTTTTAGGGCTTGTTAGACCTCTTAATTAACCAACCATAATTAACCTACTAAATAGTTTTTTTTAAAAAAAAAACCTACTAAATAAGGCCCCGAGACCTTCTAAAAATTACAATAAATACATTTTAGGTCAGAAAATTACCCACAATAGCTTGATTTGTTCAGAATCGGATCCTTGACTTTAGATAAATAGAACTCCTCAGTTTGACTCTAGGTTGACCCTTAATTTGACCTTAGGTAAAAATTACCATTTTGCCCCTAATAATTCATTAAAAATTATTAAAAAATTTTAATTTTCCCCAAACACTTGGGAGCACCTTCCCAGGTCATTTCCGACCTTTGGGGGTGATTCCAATCTGTTTTGAGCTGATTTGGATCAAAACCTTAAAATGAGCCATTTATAAGATAATTTAGATAATTCCTTTAATTACCCAACCTTTAGAAACTCATAACTAATTGTAGAAAATTCTAAATTAGGCAAACTCACTTGAATTAGACTCCAATTAGGGTCTAGTATTTATTAAAAATATTAGGTTTCTAGAAAATGACCTAGATTAGAAAGTCAACGTTTTGGTCAACCGTAGTTCATTTAGGATCCGGAACTTAGAAAATTCATAACTTTGCCTAGAAAACTCCAATTTCAGTGTACTACCTGGATAATTACTCCTCTTAAGGTCTAGTATTTTCTTAAGATGTTAGGAATACCAAACCTGGCCTACTTTCTATAGTGACTTTTTGGACCCCCTTTGTCTAGTACCTAGGAGGATCCAGAACTTTCCAAAATTGGCTAATACAACTTTAACTTGAAATATCATCACCCTAAGTATTTAAAACTGATCAACAAACTAAATTAACTAAAATGGATCCTAATTAACTAATATTTAAATTTTAATTAAAATTTCCTTTTCTAACCTATAACAAACCTGAACTGTATGCAATTTTAACCAACTACCCTGCTTAGGACCTATCCAAACCACACAAGCCTTATACACATAGAATTGTTTGTTAGGGCACCACTTCTAGATCTAAGTTAGGCCGCTGGGTTTTATTTTTTTACTATTTGCCGGAGTTTTCCGTGGTTTTCACTGTATGCTGTATGAAATTGAATTGTTGTGTTTGCTTACTCTTACTGCACTGTGGATGATGTGATGAGCGCTAGATCTACCCCTAGGTTAGGAGCGCTATATATATATATATATATATATTAGAAATCATGACAGTGCCCCCGCTTTATTAGCTTGAGCATAGCCACATGCACGGAAGAACAGTATATATATATATATATATATATATATATATATATATATATATATATATATATATATATATATATATATATATATATATATATATATATATATATATATATATATATATATATAACTGTTACAGGTGGACTGCTTAGCCCTCATAATTAAGAGCATGGCTTGGCACAGCTTCAATGGATCGAGCCTTTTACTTTCATATATAAACTGCTTGGGATTGATTTTTATTAGGATAACCTTGCAGGGACTTTAGAATTTTTTCTGCTTTATATTTGATGTAAAATTTGTAATATTTGTAAAGAGTTGTGAAAATGGTCTTTGAGCGTGGATATTCTTATCCAACTCGAATTCCAAAAGAAGAAGGCATCCCTAAAGGGGAGAGTCTTATTCCATTTGGGAGATCGAGTGGGATGATTTTAGATATCCAAAGAGAAAAGACAATGCCCCCTACCAAAAGGGAATTGTCTATTCGTTTGGATATTCAAGCCACGACGGATCCAAGGAGTCAAAGGAGGAGATTTCCAAGAAGTCCAAGGAGGAGAGATCCAAGGAGTCCAAGGAGGGAGATCCAAGGAGTCCAAGGAGAAGTGATCCAAAGAAGACTGAAGACCTGAAAACCAATATCCCACTCAAAGTCATTTGCGTCTGTCATAGGATTAAAAATCTGGGTTGTTGGCAGTGGTGCTCGGCCACTTTATTTTCTGCATATCTGGGTTGTAATAAGGAAAATTTGCCTATGGCCATTTAGTTGATTATTTTTGGATTTATATTGATGTGTTTACCTGATTATGCAGTAGAAATTTCATGTTTTTCTTAGGTTTCTTTTTTTTGCATGCCGCTTTTATTTTCGTCTGGATTCCGTTAGGCTCTCTAAGGACTATAAAAATTTTTCTACTCATAACTAATTCATAAAATTTTAAGTTTTAAATAACATAGAAACTTAACGAACCTAGGGAACTGCCGGAATCGTCCGAGGTCGCATGCATATTACTGCATTCTTCTTTCCTTGCTATAGGACATCTCCCTGCCTATGGGTAGAGTCCGGATAATATAACCTATGAGGATGAAGTGCCAGACCTAGGGGGACCCAGTCTTTTTAAAAGATTATTTTCTATAAGCATGTTTTTTAAAATTCTATAGCGTTCATGAGCTGACTTTTCAACTAGCATGCATTGCATTAATAACCAACTAAATAAAATTTAATTGCATTAGCTAGGAGCATCTGACCCACATATGTCTAGGACCACTTAGGAAATTCTCTAGATGTTGGTCATATTTCCAATAACTGTACCACCCACCCATTTCTCATAACTGACTTGACAGCATGGTTTTAAAGCGACTAGGTGGTTAGCTGGCTCCCCAATCCAGGCCGGGGTAAGTCCAGGTTTTGCACCACATTAGCTAGGACACGGGTCTTAGTGTTATGTAGACAGTAAAACCAATCTAGATTTAGGATTCGAGGTTACTACATTCGGTCTCGTAGTATGCCTTAAATAGTAGGTAGGTCCCTTCCTTTCAGGGACCATAAATCCTACTTATCTGTATCACAGGATGACGCCACATCCATCTCATCTCTCACACATGTGTTTGATTGCTTGTTTTTCTTTTCCCAGTTTCTCTCTAGTGCCCTAGAGCCTCCGAGTGTTGGTATGAACCACGCATGTTGACTGAGCCTTTTTGGGGACCTTTCCTTCATTTTGAGTATGACTTCTTAGTCCATACCCCTGTGCCAATCCCACTTTTAGGAGGGGATAATGTATGATCTTTAAGAGTTTTCTTGGGCTCCGACCTGAGATGTAATTAACCACGGGGGCTTGCGCCTGTGGGAAACTCGGTCCCACATCTACTAAACCCCATTTGAACTGTTGCATCGGGTGGGGGAAACCCGTGATTAGGTCGTGTATATTACTACCCATCAGGGTGTGTTGGTGATAGCCTCTACCCTCAATGATTAGTTGGCACGATCCAATATGTCCCTTCTAATTGACCCGTTCGCGCGGTGCTCTTTCAAAGGTCCATAATATCCTCAAAAAATTATCTTGATCGGGTACAAATCTCGAGGCAAAATCGAGCAGGAAATTTAAAAAAATAAATTCATGATCACATGAACTCCGATTTCAACAAACTTATAGTCAAACTGAGCATCTCAGAAATAAAAACTCAACGACACCAAATTCGACTCAATCCGAGCCTAAATGAGTCCAAATCAAGCACCATAAGCGCTATTAGAAAATTCAAACCTTAATTTGAGTTACCTAGCAATTTCCAAATATGACTTTCTTATAGTCGAATCGAGCGGCTCGATGAGACAAATCCAATGAGCCCAAGATCGCCAAATTCTAACATCATTAAGACCTTCAAATGTTTGACGAATGGTGCATGATCAAGGGATTCAATATCGGCCGCTCATCCGACCACTCCCTATTTACCCCTGATCTCTCACCTATTTACAAGCCATGCCACTCCAGAATATTTATAAATAGATCCCTCATTTCTCATGAGAGGGGATCTGTGATGCCCCAAGATCTAACTTGGAAAGAATGTCAATCAATTACTCAAACAATTTATCAGAGTTATCTAAAATTTAAAACATCAATATACAAGTCGATTCATATCTCAAAAAGTCATGTACAATACTTAGGAACTACACTACAATCACCAGTTTTGAAATCTATCCTGAGTACAAAAGAATCACTATCAATCAAAAGACAAAAACCTGAAGATCTTGATCAATTCCTATCTTCTGCTCCCTTGCCCTGACCTGAAAATATCAACCACATATAATGAGCTTTACTAAGCCCAGCAGGTCACCTAATACCTATAACTGAAATCAAAGCACGGCGATGCTATCAATATGCATGTCAATCAATCACAGTCAATCAAATCTATATCAGTCAATGGTCAATGAATCTATGCAATACGGAAATCCAATAGTCAATAAAGCCAGTCAATGCAGCGGCAGACGAATCGATAAATCAACTATATCAATCTCGAAGAAATCCGTACACAATAGAAATCAGACAATCCGTCAAATCAATCAAGTCGTCGAATCAATCAATCCGTTAAATCAATTGCTATCAAATCAAATCAATGCGGTCTAATCAAATCTATTTAATGAAATCAATACGAGGAAAGCAGTGAATCTATATTCAAAATCAATAAATCCATAGGCAGTAGTATAAGAAGAAATCAATGAATCTATAGGCAACAGTATCAATGATTCTATACTATTCATGTCCATGCTATCAATGCAATATCTATATCCATCCATTTCTATATCAATGCTCAATGTCGATGCACAGCAATCAATCAGTGAAATCAATGAAAAATCGTACGATCTAAATCCAATCAAAGTCGATAAAGCAGGAATAAAACAATGAATCCATAAAGCAATATAATAAACATGCAATTCAATACTATATACTGGACAAGTATAATCAACTGGTCATGTTGCTGTTGTAGAATCCATATTGCTGTTGTAGATCCGTACATTGGTTCTATCAATAAGAGTCATCACTCTTTTTGCCCGTCGGCATTTCTATAAACTCCTTATGACTTCCAATCGTTATATCAATAATCAATGGTTTAAAGGAAAGCCCGTCGGCCCACCATCCTGTACAGGTCAATATCAATCTCCAACCAATGTTCAACCAGGCTATACGTGTTTCCCAGTATCAATAATCAATCAATAATCAATTCAATAATCAATATTAATGCAATCTAGAACAATCATATCAATACTCATAAGCACATCAATCTAGTCTATCAATTCCAAGCAAATCAGAAAATCTACGAAAATCGGGCAGCGTAACGGCAGTTAGTCAAATTTACACAAAAATCCTGCAAAAAGACACAATTTCCAAATTCTTCCAAATTACAATAGAATATCTATAACATCAATACAAGACTATTGTCCTATAGAAATCAAATCAAATCAAGTCCCGATATTTTTCTATTCGATTAAAATCGCGTAGAATCAATTCCGACCGGTAAAATCTTCGTAGAATACAGTCAAATCGTGTACAAGAATCATATCTATAACATACTAAAAGTTGTGCGGTGAAAGTTGTGTCAATAAGAAATCACGTCAAAAAGTCGATTATGAAAACACAAAACAATTCACAACTCGGTCAAAACTCAATATCTTTGAAAACAGAAATAGGGTTCGGAGTCCTTACCACGAGATCTTCACTTTTCCCAACAGCAGCGTCGGACGAAAAGCGCTCCGCGGCCTCCAAAACCAGATTTCCTCTTTTTCCCTTTCTCTTTCTCTCTCCTCAAATCAGATATTTTGATTTATAAAATGTTTTCTCTCTCCTCAAAATGACCAGATTTTCATATATCATTAGTCGGATCGGCCCGGCCGATCGCCAGATCGTCCCGGGACGATCAAACCAGAAAAATCGTCCTGGACGGTTCCCTGAACTATTCTCAGGCCGATATTTTCTACAGTGTCGATCGTCCTGGACGATCTAAAATCGTCCTGGACGATCCTGAGAGAAAAAATCCAAATCAGAGAGGAACAGTAAGGGAACGAGGTCTCACAGGATCCAAAGCAAGAAGAAGAGAAGAAGAAGAGGAGGACAGGAGGGAAGAACTCCTCGACCACCGTCAGAGTTCTGCTCGACCACCGTCAGAGTTCTGCCCGACGCTGGAATTCTGCCGAACTTCCGAATGACGCCGGAGTTCTGTCCGACGCTCAAGTGACGCTAGAGTTCTGCCCGACGCCGGAATTCTACCCATCTTCTGAACAACACCGGAATTCTGCCCGACCTCCGAAGGACGCCAAAATTTTGCCCGATCTCTAAGTGACACCGGAACTCTGCTCGACATTGTAAATGATTCTTTGTAATCTGATCGTCCTAAATTTTAAGGATGAGTTAGCCTTGTATTTCAAGCAAACACTAGTGAAACTCTTTCAATTGGGCGTGGCCCCGTGGTTTTTCCCCTTTCAGGGTTTTCCACGTAAAAATCCTGATGTTGCTATTTCTTCTCTGTTTGTGTGCTAGATATCTGTACAATTCTATCGCTGCGTAAATTCTAGTCCTAACCATATATATATATATATATATATATATATATATATATATATATATATATATATATATATATATATATATATATATATATATATATATATATATATATATATATATATATATATATATATATATATATATATATATATATATATATATGACCTACTTTTGGTCATGGTCGGCTTCAATTTTATAGAATTATTTTGAGCTAATACAATACAAATTTTTCATATATTATATTCATCTAAAAATAAACTCAATCAATATGAGATTAACCAAAATATAATTTTAATTAGTATATCTTACATAAATTTTTTCTTATATAAAAACTCCTTGGACATATTGCAGTGGCAGCCCGCCAAACTTAATGGTGTTCCTCTACAAAAGAAGTGGATATTAAGGCTTCGTTTATTTTTTTGTGCTTTTGTAAAAGACAGTTTTAAAAAATATTAGTTCAGAAAATGGAGTTTTCTAACGGAGAAGCACATATAAAAAGCTTTCTCAAAACTGCAGAAAAATGAAAAAAAAGGAGTTATTAGGAACGTGATTTGATGAACCAAAAAAAAAAAAAAAAATCCTCCGTTTTCAAAAACGGAGAAGGCAAAAAAAACGCTCAAACAAACAAAGCTTAAGGCTTCGTTTGTTTTTTTGGTGCTTTTGTAAAAGACAGTTTTAAAAAACATTAGTTCAGAAAATGGAGTTTTCTAATGGAGAAGCATATATAAAAAGCTTTCTCAAAACTGCAGAAAAATGAAAAAAAGAAGTTATTGAGAACATGATTCGACGAACCAAACAACACAAAAAAAAATTCCTCATTTTCCAAAAAAGAAAAAGCCGAAAAAACTCTCAAACAAACAAAGCCTAAATGTTAAACATAATTTTGCCTTTCATGGAGTTGCTCTCATTTTTTTTGCTTTTGGGATGCTGAACTTTTTTGTGCTAGAATTTGATGGCTACAGTTGCGTCGAAGGACTGTCACGACTTTGCGGATTTTCATGATTAGAGTTGAAATATGCTATAAATTGGGGATTGCTCGCTCCGACCAAAGCGTCTTCCACTTTCCGACCAAAGCGTGGATTCTTGCTTAATTTCTCCGATCAAAGCGTTGTCTTTGCCGCCTCATCCCAAATCAGCCTTGCGCCTTCGTATGTATGGAGCCATTTCATTTCAAGATTGCCGTCCTCTTGCTTTCTGTATTGCCCGTCTTTTCTCGGGACAGCAATGTTTTTGGCCAATGCCTTCAGGCCGAGAGCTTAGCGCTTCTCCAATTGAAGCGAGGCTTTATCTATGGTAATCTTGATACATGGCAGTCGGGAATGGATTGCTGTATCTGGGAAGGCGTGACATGCGATGAATCGGGACGAGTCATAGGCCTCGATCTAAGCAATCGATCCATCGTTGGTAAGATTAATCCTAGCCTCTTCAATCTCACTTCTTTACGTGCTCTCAATTTTGCCCACAATCTGTTCAATCGAGTGCCCATTCCAAATTCCGGGTGGGACAAACTTGCAAATCTTTCAAGCCTTAAACTTTCTTATGCCGGATTTGCTGGGAAGATTCCCTATGGTATCTCTTACTTGACAAAGTTGACTTGCCTCGACCTCTCCTTCAATTCTGGGCTTTCTCTCTTTGCCAACCCAACATTTTTGCAAAATATGAGCAGTTTGAGGGAGCTTCATCTTGACTTTGTAGATCTCTCGGCATACGGGGATAAGTGGTGTTATGCTCTAGTCAATTCAACTCCTGTACTTGAGGTTTTGAACATGAATAGTTGTTTTCTCTTCGGTGCCAGTTGTTCATCTCTCTCCATGCTTCCTTTTTTATCTGTTATCACGCTTGAAGGCAATTATTTAGATTCTAGCATCCTTGATTCATTTATAAATTTTACTTCTTTGTTTGAGCTTGAAGTTCAAGGAAACAAGTTTAAAGGGTCTTTTCCCACGCAAATCTTTCAGTTGAAAAATTTGAAGAATCTTGATATCTCAGACAATCCGATGCTTTGTGGTTCTCTTCCTGATTTTTCAGAGGATAACAATTTAGAAAGTTTGGTGCTCTCTGGTACTAATTTCTCTGGAAATTTACCAAACACATTAGGCAATCTCAAGTTTTTGTTTGATTTAGATCTCTCAAGCTGTCAATTCTCAGGTATAATACCGCCTTCGATAGGGAATTTATCACAACTAGTGAGCTTGAATCTATCAGATAACAATAAACTATATGGGCAGGTTCCAAACTCCCTATTTCAAATATCAAAACTTGTTGTACTTTCACTTGCTTCAAACAATTTCAGTGGAGTTGTGGAGTTGGAGTTAATTAAGAATCTCAAGAATCTCTTATTTTTGGACCTCTCAAATAGTGGATTTTCTTTAAGTTCTTGGGAAGACGATGATGGATCTCCACCGTCTTCCTTTTCCATTATGTTATTTTTGGGACTAGCTGGTTGCAATTTAACTAAGATACCCACATTCATAAAATATCAACATCAGATGCACATCCTAAACCTCTCAAACAATAAAATTCATGGGAAAATACCAAGTTGGCTATGGAGCTTTAGTGAAATTGCTAACTTAATAAATGAAGATTGGCTCTTTTCTCTTGCAAATAATAACTTGACTGGAGAAATCTCACCATCAATTTGCAACTTGACTAGACTCCGTCTACTTGATCTATCTATGAATAGGCTAACTGGTTCTATTCCACCATGCTTATTTGAAGAGGAAACTAATCTACATGTGCTAAATCTAAGAGGAAACCTACTTCATGGAACCATCCCTAATGGAATTAGTCCAAAATGTGAGATGCAAACCATAATTCTTAGAGATAACCAATTGGAGGGACTACTTCCTAGGTCTCTGTCTAATTGCCAATCACTTGAGATTTTGGATCTTGGGAACAATAACTTAAAGGACACATTTCCTTATTGGTTGGGAAATATGCCCTCGCTAAGGGTCCTTGTTTTAAGATCTAATAAGTTTCATGGGCTAGTTGGGCCTTTTGATGGAAACCATGAAACAAATTATACATTCTCCATGCTACATGTCTTTGACATCTCGTCCAACAACTTTAGTGGAAAGTTATGTGGAGAGTGCTTCAATAATTTTAAGTCAATTATGATAAATAGAGCATATGCAATGCACACTTATGCAAATAATCTGATGGGTCATTACTATGATTTGGATTTGCTCACCATCATGAACAAGGGGCAACTAATGACGTTTCACAAGTTTTGGAAGATCTTCAAGTCAATAGATTTTTCCAACAATTGTTTTGAAGGATATATCCCTTTAGCCATTGGCCAACTTGTCTCTCTCCAAGTGCTCAACATGTCACATAATAATTTGACAGGTGAAATTCCTTCACAACTAGGGAATTTGCCATTGCTCGAGTCATTGGATCTATCGATGAATAGCCTTTCTGGTAAGATCCCGCATGAATTGGTTGCTTTGCATTTCTTATCATATTTGAATCTCTCTTTCAACAAGTTGGAAGGAAAAATTCCATTAGAAGGTCAATTCTCTACTTTCCCAAACACTTCATTTGAAGGAAACAAGGGATTATGTTGGTTTCCTTATAACACGTCAAATCTAGATCTGAGAAACATAATGACATCACCTCTAACTTTAAGTAGCATAGCTTCTAAGAAAAGCAATTATATAATTGTGTTGGGGCTATTATTTGGTGTGGGGTTTGGAGGGTGTATGGCAACTGTTGTGGTGCTTGATATCATGTGCTGTAACAAAAGGCATGTGGGGTAAAAGTAGGAGACCTATTCATGAATAATATGCCGGAAACACTCTTTATTAAAGGACACTACTGATGGAAAGGAGAACACTAAAACAATGATTCTAGGCACATGTTTTTATAGTTTTCATACATGTAGATCTACTTTTAGTGTTGGAATTTATGTAGAGTTATTATTCAAAATTAACTCTATTTGAACCTTTGATTTTCTTAGTATAAAGGTTTATGCATTTTATATTTTCAATTTCATGGTATTCATAAAGGAAATTGTTAATGCTTTATTTCCTATGTTAGGTTCTGCTTTCCATGCAAATGATTATTGGATTTGTGATTCCAACGCAGCTTTAAAGGTGTATTGTATTGTTCACAGATGGATAATAAGTTATTGGCATGAATATTGTATAATGTCGTTATTCCACTGACTATTTTTCTGTGTTCTTTACATTTTTTTACGAGATTAGTAGCATATTTAAGCTTTTCTTCTCTTTCATTTTTTTTGTTTCCTATGCTCTTATGAAGAGAGAGAGAGAGAGAGAGAGAGAGTTTTTGTTCCAAGTGTCTAGATTGTTGGTAGTGCAAGACTATATCTAATTGTGGAGCGACATGGGTCGTATCAAAAAAGCATATTTAGCTAGTTAACTGGCATAAATGTGGAATGGGAATAACGGAATGGGAATAATTGAAGTTCAAGGAGAGGTAGAATAAGCTAGGGAAGGAACAAGATAGAAGAATATAGCTGGGGGAGAGAGAGAGAGAGCTCTCTTCAATATAATATTAGAATACTTTACCAAAATATAGGTAAAATTTGCTAAAAATTAAAAGGACGTTTTTTTTTTTAATTTTTTTTTTAATATTTTATTTTATGGATTAAGATGGAAAAGATATTGAAAACCATAAGAATTAGGTGTCCATTATGGTGGTGAAGACAAATTGGTTGTTCACATATTTGTAAGCAACATGATAAGATGTAGGCGTCTATCCAAGAATAAGATATTCATTTGAAAGCTTTTGTCTGGACCATAATAGAGCATCCATATTGATTGTGATAGTAATCAATTCATCCCTTCTTTTTGTAGATTGTGATAAGTAGCATCAACTTGATGACATGCTAAGGAAGAGGGAGATGAACCAGAATAAGGGCGGGTGCAAGTAGTTGAGAATAATCTGTTGATCTCAATTTTCGTTTGAGTGCCCTCGGGGGCATTTGTTCGATTTAATCAAGGTCCGTCAAGTCCAATTTGAGCTCGAATCAGCTCGTATTGAGTTGAATTAGACTCAATCGTGTTCGATTAAGCCCGATTAGTCCACCTTAGCCACGTCGAGTTTGTTATGATTCGAGTCTTCATTTTATTTAAATTTAATTCAGCAAATTTGAGCAAATCAAATTGAATTTCAAATTGACCCGAATCGGATCTGATTTAGAGCTTGATTTTAATTCAATGTGCTTAATTTAATTCCTTTTTCCTTCTCATGAGCTTAAATTTATTCCTAAATCAAGCAATCAAACACACGGCCTAATGACCCCTATTTCCCTCATAATTGGCTCTAGATTCAACCCCAACCCTTGATCATGGGTCTAAGGATTTAAATAGGGGGAATTAGGGTTTCAAAATAACTTTTTGATCTTGCCTCCTTGCTAAGCCTTCTTAGCTTGAAAGCTTTGGTGTGTGAGGTTTCTCAACTCTCTTCCACCATCAAATAAACCCACTCGAGCTAATGTATCGGGTTGGAGAAACCCATTGTTTTGATCAGGTCGTGCATATTATCACCCATCGGGGTGCGCTGGCGAGAGTTACTATCCTCAATGGTTGATTGTATGTATGATCTAATATGCCCTCCTATTGGCCTACTTGTGAAGAGTATGGAGGCCTGCGATCATTTCTATCCTTCGGGGTGATGCAGTCGTATATCCTCTACACTGTCCAGCCACGACGGATCCCTTTTGGAGGTCCACATAATCTTTTAACTAAATGAAGAATATAATCTCATGATATTGTATCTATGGTTGCAGGGAGAGCATAAAGTCAATATCAATAATTGAAATAGAAGATGGAAGCAAAATAAAAGTTTGCAACAGAGAAAAAGAGAAAAAGAGAAAACAAAATAATATAGATGGATGAATATTCAATTTTTGATTCAATATTAAAATAAAGCTCTATGAGATAGGATACAAAACGAGCATATTTGTGAAAAGGTTGGAGTAGCTTCAATGATAGATAAGATTAGAGAGAGTTGCCTTAGATGGTTTTGTAATGTAAAACGGCCGCCTTCTGATTACCCTGTTAGGAGAGTACATGTATTAGATTTAACGTATGTTAAGAAAGGTAGAGGTAGACCTAAAAACTCTTGGTTAGAAAATATTAGAAATGACCTTTCTTTATTAGATTTAAATGATAATTTGACTCTTAATAAGACAAAATGGAGAAAAACGATTCATGTAGTCGACCCCATATGGTGGGATAATGGCTTGATGTTATTGTGATTCTAGTATTAAAATAAAGCTCCATGATAAAATATTAGAGCCCCTTATATATAAGCTGAAGGCTCATACTATTTATGAGTAAGCTATTTATATATTAAATGAAGGACATTATATATAGAGAAAACATAATTAAAATATGTTAAAACTTAAATGAATGTTTATAGATTAAAGTAAATAATTAATTTAATAACCACGCCTTATTATTTCTGTGTGGAATCTAATTGTGTTGATCAATCGGGCTATATTGTTGCCTTGGACCTCAATTATATTGGTTGAGTTTGCTGAGGATCCTCTCCCTTTGCACAAGAAATTTTTTCCATACAACCGTACAACACAATGACGATCATTTCACTCCACTTCTACAACCCACCAAACAATCATCAAATAGCCCACTAGCCTATCGACCCATTAAAATCAACCAATCAATGGCAAGCCCATTCCACTACAAATCAATCTAACAATAAGCATCTAATTTCATCCCCTCCCTCTACTATTATTGTTACCAATTATCATAATTTGGTGGCTACATATGGTTTTGTCTAGGGAAAACATAGGCACCCGAACGTTCGCAGATGATTGTAGGACGCCGAGATGCCGTGGAGTTGAGCGTAGGGAGTTTTGTCTGGAATGGCAGACGAGGGCAGCCTGTTTATAAGATAGTTTGCTGTGGACACCGCTTCGGCCCAGAAGGAGTTCGGAAGTCTTGCCGTGTGAAGTAGTGTGCAAGTGAGCTCAATAAGATGCTGATGCTTCCTTTCGGTGGTGCTGTTCTGTTCTGGGGTATGCGGGCAACTAGTCTGATGGGTGATGCCCTGCTGAGCAAGAAAGGTTCGGAAATCACGGCTATTGAATTCCCCTCCTCCGTCTGTACGTAGAGTTTGAATTTTAGTATTAAATTTGTTGTTAATGAGAGCACAGAAGTGTTGGAATTTAGTAAATACTTCAGCCTTGGTTTGTAGAAGATATAGCCAAGTAAATCGCGTGTAGTCGTCGACAAATATAACATAAAAATGAAAACCATTAAAGGAAGGAGAAGGAGACGGTCCCCAGACGTCCGAATGGACGAGCTGGAACGGTCTATTACAAACAGAAGATCTACGAGTCAAAACTTGTTTATGACTCTTAAAGACATTACACGAAATGCAAACATTATTTGGAGGATCTAAAGAAATGTCCGGGATGTGTCTGGCAAGCTTATGAATCTTGCGGTCATGAGGGTGTCCGAGACGCGCGTGCCAGGAGATCTTGAAGGTTCGGACCAAGTGAAGAGCTGCTTCGTCATGGTTGGTAGGAGCTTTGATGTGGTATAGACCATTGCGAATTGGACCCCGGAGAAGCACCTGATTGTCCTGAAGATTCTTAATGACGAACTCGTTAGCAGTAAAAGAAATGGAGATATTGTTGTCAGAAGTTAGTCTTGAAACATATAAGAGGTTATGAGAGATTGAAGGAACATGTAAAATCTTTTTCAGATTTAGCTTACTGTTAGAGTCGGGTAAAGGTAGAAGACCCTGGCCCAAGTTCTGAATCGATAGATTACTCCCGTTCGCTATTGAGATCGAGTCGAAGCCTTTATACGGTGTAGGTTGCTGTAGGTTATTGACGTCCGCCGTGAGGTGGGAGGAAGCTCCCGAATCCAAGATCCAGTCATTTGTTGCAGCGTGCTGTTGTTGTGTCATGAGTGCCCGCGAATTGGTGGGTGGGGCGTAGCTGAGGTTGCACCGATGCCAACAATTTATCGCGGAGTGACTCATCTTCCCACAGATTTGGCATTGCGGTCGCTGGGATTGGTTTCTTGTTGATGCTTGAGCGTCGGCAGTGGATTGTCGAGCATGGTCGGCGGATGACTGGCGAGCATTTGATCTGCCGCGAAATTTCGTTGATTTCGTTCTGTAGTTCGCACCGCGGTTGGTAAAGAGGGCCATGGAGTCGGATGGCAGACTTTCTTGAGCCTGTTGATGTTGGATGTTTATTTCTTCGCTGGTTAACAGCGAATATAGATCGTCAAGATTGATGGGGTGCAGAGAGGTTCGGATTGCCGTCTTGAAGGGATTATATGCAGTTGGCAGTCCGTTGAGGATATATAGAACTATATCCTCGGTGTCGACGGTGGATCCGGCCGCTTCTATGTTATCCACAATCTTCTTGATTTGGTCCAGATATTGGTGCATTGTCCGATCTCGCATTTGCACTTGATGGAGCTCGTTCTTGAGCTGCATTACCCGGGATCGGTTCGTGGGTTGAAGACGACGTTCAAGGGTTGTCCAGACGTCGTGAGCGGTGCGAAGAGCGATTACATACGAAAGTATTGACGGAGAGATCGTGGATAGCAGCGCCGATACAAGATTGCGATCGATCAGAGTCCAGCGATTCCACTCTAGCTCGTCTGTCTCCAGCGGACAAACAGCGTGACCAGTGAGATGCTCGTCGTAGCCATTTGCGGAGAAATGCTGGAATAGTTGGAGCCTCCAGATTGAGTAATTTTCGGTTGTGAGAGAGGTGGGAACCATATTCTTGATATTAGAGATCAAGAATTTGAGATGTGGAGGGATGAGAAGATCTGTGTCTCTGTTGGATATTGTCGAGACGTTCTGGCGTGAGCCTGTAGAGTCCTCTTCCGCCATGACAGGATCAAGAAACGCTTGGAGAGCTTCTTGGCTCTGATACCATGTGGAGAGACAGGGAAGACGAGAGCAACAGAGCGAGACAGAGAAATTGAAATAAACGTATATTGTATTACTTAACTATTATTACACAGTACAGGTCTATATATAGAGGCGGAATAGAAAATGGTTTAACCGAAGAAGGTTCCGGACACAATAACCTGTCCGTTGCCTTAACAGATGGATGTGTTCTGCCTGCTTTCTCCTTATTCAGTGGCTCATTTGCCTTGATCTTCATCATTGTAAATCACATACATGTAGATCCCCATATTCTTCTCTGGTGGCCACTCCGTCAGAGTTCCAGAGGCTAAGAGTTTTCCATTTTATTCCAAAAATGGGTCTTCTTTCGACTCATGCCTGCCAGTTTCCAGAGGAGCACCTGATAAAGTTGATTCACATACTGTAAGGGAACTTTTAAAGCTAGGCTTTCGGGTTTGAGCAGGTGTTAGGTGTAGTCAGAGAGCTGAAGCACTTGTTCAAGGTGTTCAAGCAAATGAAGATTGATGGCAAGGATGGAAATCATGAAGTACAGCATAAGAGAAGTGGCATACAAAAGCTTCTCATGTTCCGTCTTTCTTCCTCAATCGGCCAAGAGCTCTGTTCGCTCCTGCTCCACCCGTCAACCCCATTTCCTCACCGTAATTCTGGAAGCTCTCAAGCTGGATAGCCTGTAAGAACTTTGTTCATCATTGGATCCTGTGCTTCATCAGATCGTATGTGAAGAACTGGAGCGTGCATTAGCAAAAGCTAGGCCTTGCTAAGCTTGGGGCAAGGTCCTCTCCAAAGTAGCTAGAAGGACCAGATGGAAGAAACTTGCAGCTGTTGTTCAGCCAAAATTGTCTTTTACCCATTTTCGCAGGAGGAAAGGTAAAAAAAAAAAAAGAGATAAGAATAAAAAAAAGAATGTGGACAAACAGGAGAAGAGCAAGAAGCGATCAAGGCAACATGATGAACTCGACTATTCTGTCCACATGAAGAAAAAAAGTGTCGATATGAACAAGAGAGTGAGCATTTTGAGAGCTCATGAGTTTGGAGAAAGTGAGGGTCTTGAAGATCATTCAAATTTTGCTTCAATTCATAAAATCTCCTGAAGGAATTGATGTTATCTTGCCGTCTAGCTGTGATGAATCCATGCAACTTAAAAAATATAACAAGTAACTATTCTTCTATGGCCCGCATTCGTATTCTAGCTCTGATCAAGGAAACTATTCTCTCTTTCTGATGATTTTGTATTTGTAATTTATGCTTCAAACCTACTGGATCTTTTTGAAGTTGAAATCAATGGAAGAAATGATGCACTCAGCATTTTAAGTGCTTATAAAGTCTTATATGAGTTGGCACAATCTCTACATGGCACAAAGTTCTTATTGAACTGATATGATCAGCAATGATATAGTAACTTCTACATTGAGATCGAGAGCAATGTTTATAGGTGGAAGGCTTCTGTTGAATGGATGCTTACGAAACTATTGAGCAATCATGGGTTAAGGTATTTCTTTTGGCCATTGATGGGATATTGAATAAGCTTGAGTCTTATAATATGGATGAAGTTGAAAATGCACTGGAAGCGCAAGTTGTAGATTCGGCTTTTGATTGTCTGGGTAGAATGAAAACAACTAGCTGCATGCATGCTCTTGGAAGCATAGCTGAAGCTAACACCATCTGGTTTATTCCTCTCAATGCTGCAGTAATAACCAGAAATGTGATTAACAGCTTACAGATTGATATCCGCTCTTGTTGCTCAGCCATGGTGCCTGATGGAGATTTGCTCCAGGCCGGGGATTACATATGTTGTGATGGATGTAGATATTGAAGACACAAAAGTTTCCAAAAAAAAAAAAAAAAGAAAAGAAGTGAGATTTCCAGAAAAAAAAAAGAAGGGAGATTAAAAAAAAGAGAAATGTTGAGAAAAGAAAATATTCAAAAAGAAAAAAAATAGAGTTTCAAAAAAAAAAAAGAAAAAAAAAAAGAAAAGAAAAAAAAAAAGAGAAGAATAGTGAAAGTGTTTTAATAAAAAAGGGGAAGGTGAGGAGTTTCAAAAATAAAAGAGAGGGATTTTTGTAATTTTCGTCGTCCTCATCGCGCAGGTATAATCTCGTCAAATTCAAAACTCTGAGAGCTCGATTTCGACACTTACAGTGTAACAAAACAATCGCCTATACACACTTTTCTTAGCATGGTGGAAGGAAGTTCATTGCGATGCTTGCGACTAAGTGGATAATCATAAAAAACCCCATTAAGTGTTTACACTGCACTAGAAACTGTATATACACTCTTTTCCTAATGTAGTGGGATGGGAACCTGGTGTGAAGCCTACGACGAAGTGGGGATACTTATAAGTACACGTATACGGGGAAAATTGTTGGCCTTTTAAACAGGTGTTATAGAAGATCCATACACGCTTTTATTAGCGTGGTGGGGGACGAAGATTACGGCTGTAGTGTCCGAGGTCACCTACCATACACGCTCTTCTTAGCGTGGTGGGAAGACCTAGTTTCCCATAGTTTCCCCTAAATGGGGGAGACGCTGAGAGGCTGTCGAAATTCCATTTGAAACATAGAGGACTTGAACAATATTTGGACAGCAGGGAACTCTAGATTGGTCTTAAATTTGAGCAAATATGATGGACTTTAATTCAATTTGAACATTGATTGAACATACAAACAATTGACTTAAATGAACTCAAATCTAAATGAATATGAACTTGAATGAATCATAAGACTTGAATTTGTTTGGACCATGATGAACTATAGTTGCACTTGGACTCAGGCCAAGAGCTTGATTTGAATGATGATGCAAATAAGCTCAAATGAACCATAAATGACATAAATGAATCATAAGGAATAAATTCCATATGTCAAGCAATAAGTTGAAACTTAATTTTACATACATTTACTGAAGAAAAATGAAGTATTGAATAATGGTATAAAATATTCAAATGAGCAGTAATGGATTAGCAACAAGTATCCATATGTCATAAAAAGCATTATTGAGCAACAAGAATGTGCAATCTAAGTTGCAAGTGGAGGCACAATAATCTTCCAATGAACATTACTAATCATATGCAGGACAAATCACTTACTATTGAAAATGAAAATCAAGTGATCAACAACAAGGAGCAGGGAGGACATGTAGCCCAATTACAACTAAGCACTTGAACATGCAAGTCATACATGAATAATAGGGATAGGTGTATGGCATTTATATCAATCTTATCAAACAACAACACACCTAATATAATATTCATGAGTAATATCAAGAGGTATATAGTGAGAGGTTCATGAATGATATATGAAAAGTGCAAGTGCAACGATCCTCCTATGATCAACATCAATCAATTAATAAGTAAGCACATCAATTTATCGCAGACCGTTGAGTTTAATATGCAATGAACATGACAACGAATCCATAGACAAACATAATGGCTGCCTACTCATGTTAAAGGTCAACGCACAATGAATATGATAAGATGATTGATGTATGTGTGGAAAAGTTATCAATAATGAATGCAACCCATTCAATAATCAACCTCAATTAATAGATTAGCTCATTCATCTACCTGCAGGCAATGATGGTGGATTTGTAACAAATACAACACGCGCATGATGACTTTGTCAAAATACAAGAATGAAGGAGAGCAATAATATCTCTATCATCAACAACGATTTAACTCCATGAAAATACATCAATCTCATACAAGTAGAAGGGTTCAACGTCACTTTCAAAGTCCCATTCTGCATTCAACACGTTAGTTGCAACCAGAAGGATATGCCATGCAACGAAGAATAATGATGATACACATCTAAGTGTATTCAATGAATGTCAACACACACTGCATTGCGTCCACTGTAGTTAATGATCCATGTTTGACAAATGTGCTGTTAAAGATCGATGCAAAGCTTGGTGGCCTAAACTCATAATTACGAGTATGTAATGAACCCGTTATTCCAACTACAATAAGGGCTGCAACAATTATTTTAGGAATGAATATCTTGTATATTTTCTCCTATTTGATCCGATGTACCTTCAATCGATATAATGTTCCCTCGAGGTAGTAAAAATTGATTTTGACATATTGGACCTCATCAAGGACACACACATCCAAGGTTGAAATGATTGATTATTTATTTAAGCCAATAGTAAGAAGATAGTTATGATGGCATAATCAGGGAGTTGCTCGTTGATTCTTATATGAGTTCTGGGAAGAGCAAGCCAAGTCAAATCATTATGGAGTGAGTGAATCTCAGTTCAACTAGGTCCTGAACATTGAGTTGGATAAGGTTATTGAGGCTTGTAAGTCCTTTGAATGAATAGTGGTCATACATCTAATATACAACATACAGACAAATACAAAAAGAGCTACGACAATCACGAGCTTATGTGGGCTGCTCTAGTATACCCAATGATTGTCCAAAATGCCCCCCAAACACCCAATGGGCCCCGACGAGCATGTTTTGGATACATAAGTGACATCTAGAGATGCTATGTGGGTTCAATAAATGAACCCAAGTTTGAGCCTGATCATTCTATGTTGGTTGATAGGAGTAGACATAGTTCGAAATATTAAATAAATATGCGGTCGTGAGGTCGACGAGGATATTTATTTTATACATTCATATTAGGCCTTCAAGACTTTTAATGAAGAAAACTCACCAACAAAGGCATAAAGCCTATGAAACCCGATCCTTTGTCATCAGCTCAATAAGGTTTAGTCCACAACTAGGAATGACCCAAAACACTCCGATGATGACCATGTTAAATGTAAATCTCAACTGGTGGGGTCAATTTAAAATATCCAAAGTCTCTCAAATACCACCCTAATACCCAAAACTCCAAAATCCAAAAATTCCAAAATCTTAAATGTTTAAAATCAAAATTCAACCATCCATAACTTAAAGTAAAATCCATCCATCCTCTACAATAGTTTGTTGGGGTAGATAAATTGAAATTTACTTTAGCTCACATAAAGCTAATACCTAGTCGAAAATATCACTAAAATTTATTCTCAAATAATCTCCTGCCAATAAGTATGTGTGTATGTGTCTTCTAACCGGTGATTTTGCTGCCAAATGATATCGCATGATAATAGGTTATGACCTAGGGCCCTCTGAACTAAGTGGTTTTGCCACCAACTGGCACCACTAAGTTACAATTATGGACAGAGCCAATACATTCTTCAGTAGCATCAAATCCTTGAGATATGAATCAATATGATATAATCCATGGGGCACAAAGCCCTATATTAGTTAAGGTGGATTCAAATTTATCCCCTTATACAAACATCCACCTAGGTCTATAAGGTACCCTTGGACGTGTTTCCCTAGTTGACAGGCATAACATAAGTAGTCCTTAGTAAACTTAAGCTTGGGGACACCTCTCATTAAGTCATTTTGGGTTACTCTCCTAAGGGTTTCATGTTGGCATGACATAATCTCCTATACCACAACCAAGACTCATAAACAGCAAATTTTAAGCAAAATGAAGTAGCACATTCATTGTTATTTAAATTATGCATGTAAACATTGTTGATCCTTTTTCCCTATAAAACATTATTATTATTTAAGCTGATAATATAAGTGTTTGCCAGAAATTTTATGTTGAATCCTTTATCACAGAGTTAGTTGATGCTAAGCAAGTTATGTTTCATTCCATCTACAAGCAAAACATTTTCAATGAAAAGGCTCTTGGAGCTTCTGATTATGCATGCACCTATCACTTTCCTGGTGGCGTTGTCTCTAAGAGTGACCTTATCTCTAGCCCTGGCCTCTAGCGAAATGAATTGATTAGTATCTTCAATCATATGGCCTGAGCATCCACTATCCAGGTACCACATGCTCTCATGAGATCTTATGTGAGAACATGCCTACAAAATCATCAAATGATAGATTTAGGAACTCAAACAAGTTTGGGTCCCTTCTTATAGAAAGAAAAATGAAATGATATATGTTATGCTGTGAATCATGCAATTTGAGTTTCTACACCTAATGTGTACTACAGTGAATGGTGCATGTGTGGGAGAATTGTCCTAGCATTCTACATAAAAAATGTCTAACACTAGGAAAAGGGTTTACTAATCTACTCAGGTTATAGTGTCTCTTCCTTGGTTTGAATGATGCATGCTAATTTGGTGGATTATGAAACTCAAGCATTATGGATGGTTTTCTATTCTCTTTGTAAGCAGTTAATTGAGCTTCTAAAAACCTTTTAAATTTTTAAGAGTAGAAATTTCTATTTTCAAAGCATGCTCTTTACTGTCTAAATAAGTTGCAAGAGAATTCAATTCCTTGTATGCAATTTCTAGTTCAACATATAATGCTTTCAATGAATGATGCTCAACGATTAAATTAGAATACTTTTTATTTAACTCATCAGATTCATCAAGTAATGACATGTGATTTCTATCAAGTATAGAATGATCTTTAAGCAAAATTTCATTCTCTTTTTATAGGTTCAAAAATTCCAATTTTGGGCTAGCATGCAATTTCTTAAGTTTCATATATGATGAATGTATTTTTTGGTAAACATCAAGTAATTGATTATATGTTAATTCACATACCTCATCTTCGTCAGAGTGACCAAGATATTCATCTGCCATCAAACACAAGTTTATAGTCTCCTCTTCAGCTTCAGTCTCAGAGGATTCAGAACCAGAATCCACCTAGAAAGCCTTTTGAATCCATTTTTTATCCTTCCTGAACTTGGATTTCTCCTTACCCTTCTCCTTGCTTGGGTGAGCCTTAAGTGTAGGATAATCAGCTTTTACATGTCCTAGCTTCCTACATTCAAATCAAACCATATCAGGAGAACCTTTAGAATTCTTATTATTTTTACCTTTATTTCATTTCTGATGATGCTTTTGTTTCTTCCTTAGAAAGCTTTTGAATTATCTAGTATAATGTAACATCATCACTTTCGGCCCCTGAAGAATTAGTATCCATATCATTAGCCTTTAGCACCATAATTTTATTCTTCTTTTTCTCTCATTCAAAAAGTTGTCTTTGGTTCACTCCTTGCTTATAAGCAATTAGTGATCCAAGTAAGTTATCAATCAAATAAGTATTCAAATCATTGGATTTAGTGATTATAGTTATCTTAGCATCATAGGAAGAAGTTAAACATCTTAAAATTTTGTTAACTTTTTTATAGTTATTTAGTTCTCTTCCTAAGGCATGCCGAGAGGTGATAATTCATGTAAACCTAGTATACATTTCATATATTGACTCATAAGGTTTCTTGCAAAAGAGTTCGTAGTTGTGAAGTAAGATATTCAACCTAAATTGCTTAACTTCATTTATGCCTTCATACGTGATACACAATTTATCCTAGATTTCTTTACTAGTTGTACATGTTGAAACACGCATGTAATCTATATATTTCAATTCACAAAAAAATGGTTTAAACATTTTACATTAAGTTATGCTAAAACCCTATCATCAAGAGTCCATTCAGTAAATGGAAGTTCAATTTTGATAACATTGATTTCCCCTCATAAGATCCTCTCTCTCTCTCTCTCTCTCTCTCTCTCTCTCTCTCTCTCTCTCTCTCTCTCTCTCTCTCTCTCTCTCTCTCACTCTCCCTCTTTTGGCTCTCTCAGGTCAGGACACCAGCAAATGATCTCCCCTTGAATAAATAAGAGATCTTATAAATAAGGGCTTAAATTTTGCCAAAATTTATAACTTGCCGTTAAAGATCGTCCAGGATGATATAAGATCAGTGTATTTTTAGCCCTTTTAGCCAGGAGGATCTGGGAGGGCTAGACGATTAGAAACCTTATTTATTTTGATTATCTAGGATGATGTGGACATCATCCTATACGATTAGTTTAAATATAGATATAATCCAGCATATCATTCTGGTCATCCATAAGATACATGTTGGATGATAAAAAACTATAATGTATCATCAAGAACGATTTTGTGATCGTCCTATATGATTAGTTTAAAATTAGGGATTATCATCCAGCAAATCATTCTGGTCATCCAAGAGAAACATATTGGATGATGAAGAAATATAACTTATCATCTAGGATGATTCATGGATCGTCCTGTAAGATTAGTTCAAAATCAAAAATTATCATCCAACAAATCGTTCTGGTCATCTAGGTCCAAGATAATATGATCGATCAATCAAACCTTAATTACTTTTTTAATCACCTGACTAATTAGGGATGATTGTAATGAATCATTCAGGACAATATGGTATTGTTTGTACGATTAAAGTAAAATCCTTTAAATAAAATCTTGCCTAAATGAGTTTGGCGGCTGAGATTTTCTAATTTGAGCATATCGTCTATGATGATATAAATATCGTCCATGATGATTTGCTTAATTCAACTGACTTAACACAGATTCTCTAATTAGGATTTTTATTTTTAACTGGTCGTTTATGATGATTTTGGATCATCCTGTATGATGTGATCAAAAATAAAAAAATTATTAAGCCTATAAAATTTTTCCCACTGAGTGTGTGTGTGTGTGTAATGTTACTTAGCATCAAGATCCATCTTATTACATTTAACTCAAAAAAGGTAAAAATACTGGAATTACACTTATAGACTAACTCAGATCTAATCAACCCAAACTTGAGTTGGCTTGACTTGCAATTGACCTTACGGATCTAAAACATTAGTAGGCAGGGCACCCAAAACAGATGTGTAGTAGTAATAGTAGTACGAAAATAGGAATGTCATAAATATTTTTATCATCAAAATTATAATCCTTAAATCCAATTTTATAACAATGGATTGACTAGATATTTAATATTAATTGAATTATTTGTTTATCAAAGCTAACCATATCTCACTCTTTTTATGTTATAGTCATTAAATGATATTTCATACTAGGAATAACTCATGTATATGATAAATAATCCCTCTACCATGTATTGTCTTTAACATTATGGGATATGCACAATCTATAACTATGAATATATATATATATATATATATATATATATATATATATATATATATATATATATATATATATATATATATATATATAATATGGTGATGATAAAAGAGATAGAAACTCTTAGTTGGGCAGAATTAATTGCCCTTGTCACAGGTGAAACTCAATTCTACACTCCAAGAGCTCAAGTCCCCCCTAAATTCTCTCCTTTTTCTTTCCTTGAAGTATATTTATGATTACCTAGGAGATGACCCCATCCTCATTCTCTATCATAGCTTTTCACTTATAATGGGAGTATTGTTTTCCCCGGCCATTGATGTGGTACATCTTGTTCTGGATGTTAATATTATTTCTCAGTAGATTTTGATTTTCTCATAAAAAATTAGTCTCTTGTCTCTTTAGCGACATAGTTTCCTATTGAGATCTTGCTCCTAGCTACAAGAGCGATCTTTTTTGGATGTGTCAATGTCACTTACGCTTCCCATAGGGTCTCATTATTCAGTATGGGTATTACCACTGTGGTTCTTCATTGATTGTTGGTTTTAAATAGAGCTTTTATTCTTAATAGTGTGTGTGTGTGTGTCCCCATGCTACTGTAGTTGTACCCCACCTAGTGTGAGATCACTGTCCACTCCCCTGTTTGCATGTTTCTCTCTATTTAGAGGAATATGTATCAGTCAGTTACTTCTGGTTATATACAGTTTCAATTTTGCTTAAAGAATTCTACTTTCATTTGGATACTCATGGCCACGACAATTTATCCTCTAATGTGGTAACTAAAATGTAAGCTTAGGCTTTTAAAGATGGCAAACCTCTTGAGATTTTTCCCTTTTACATCTCTTTTTCCCTCATATCACCACTGACATATACGCCAAGTAGACATTGAGATGGCTTTTAACTCTTTGTCTTGTTGTTACAAATATGGTCAGCAAACATTGAGTTATTCTTATTAACTATTGCGAATATGGTCATGTGAATATTAGGCTCTTCTTTTTCTTTTGCTATATTATTACGAATATGGTCAGGCAGGCATTAGACTTTTGGGAAGTTCTTTATTTATTATTGTGAATATGGTCAAGTGGATATTAAGGTGCTCTTGTTCAACGTTGCGATGTGGTCAGACGAATATTAAACTCTCTTTCTTTTCACTCTTTGTTTCACCATTTTGAATATGGTCAGATAGACATTGAGTCATCCTTATTTGCCATTTCAAATATGGTCAGGTGGATGTTGTACCTTTTTCTTCTTTATCACACCATTTTGAATATGTTCAGGCATGCATTAAACTTTTGGGAAGTTTTTTATTCATTGTTTTTAATATGGTCAGATGGATATTGAGATATTCTCAATCACTATTGTGATATGGTTAGGCGAATATTGAACTCCCTTTCTTTCACACTTTATTTCATTATTTTGAATATGGTTAGACAAACATTGAGTCATCCTCATTCACCATTTCAAATAAATTTAGGTGAATGTTAAATTATTTTTTCTTTTATCCCACAATTTAGAATATGGACAAGCGGACATTAAACTTGGGGAAGCTCTTTATTATTCATTTCGAATATGGTCAAGTGGATACTTAGATGTTCTCAATCATTGTTGTGAATATGTTAAGGAGAATGTTGAACTCCCCCTTTTTTGATTGGGTGGTCGACAAAGTCCCTAGAAGGCATACTTCATCGCCTCTTCATTCCCTTATTTATAATTTCTTGTTTGGGGTTATTGAGTTTTCCAGTGACTCCTTATTTCACCATTTTGAATAAGGTTAGGAAAATATTGAGTCATCCTTATTCACCATTTTGAATACGGTCAGGTGAATGTTGGACCCTTTCTCTTTTATCCTACTATTTTAAATATGGTTTGGCGGATATTAAAACTGGGAAAATACTTTATTTGCCATTTTAAATATGGTCAGGTGCATATCGAGCTATTCTCATTCGCCATTGCGATGTGGTCGGGTGAATGTTTAATTTTCTTTTTCTTTAACCCTTTGTCTCGTTATTGCAAATATGATCAAGTGAATATTGGGTCGCCTTCATTCACCGTTTCAAATATGATCAGGTGGATGTTAGACCATTTCTCTCTTTTTTATCGCCATTTCGAATATACTCAAGTGGACATTAGACTTTGGGAGGGCACTATATTCACTATTACGAATATGGTCAGGTGGATATTGAGCCATTCTCATTCATCATTGTGATGTGGTCAGACGAATGTTGAACTCCTTTTCTTTGTAACTTCTTATCTTGTTATTTTGAATATAGTCAAGTGAATATTGAGTTGTCCCTATTCATTATTGCAAATATGGTCAGGTAAATGTTAGACCCCCTTTCCTTTCTCTTTTTTTGTTACAATGTGGTCAGACAGATAGATGATTTTCTTCTTTTCTTTTATTGTTCTTCCTCCTTTCTTTTGATTGTTACTCTTTACTATTTTATTCTAATCAAATGATTATTGAACCCCTTTCTCCTCACATCATCTTAGTATGTGTTCTAAGGGAACATTGAGTCTTCTTTAGTTATTTATGATATTGTTTTGATTTGCTCATGTGAGCGTGAGATCCCTTTCTCCTTTTTCTATTCTACCAGTTTGACCTAATTAAACAGCAATTGATCTTCTTTCCTCACTCTTTCTCATTATTCTAGTTTAATCAAGTGAGTATTTAGTTGTCCTCGTTCACCATTTTGAGCTAGTCAAGCAAATATTGGGGCTTCTTTCTCCCTTTTGTTCCACCATGTGTGTATAATTAGGTGACCATCGTATGACTGAATGATTATTACATGACTGTATGATCATTGCACTATTCGATGACTATTGCATGATTATGTGAGCATAACATCGATTAATTGTCACATGATTATGTGGATCATTATATGATTTTATGATTGCCTTATGATTACTGAATGATTATTCGCTTATCGTGTGGTTTGATAATCATTACGTAAGTGGACAATTATTATATGATCATATGAATATTATATGGTTATGCATTTATGGCGTGATTATGTATTATTATGTGATTGCATGACTATTATATGATTTGATGATCTTATGATGAGATGACTATGACATGAGTGTGTAATAGTTATATGGTTACATGATTATTATGTAACTTAATGAAGATTATATAAATGAAAGGTCATCCCATAATCATATGGTTGCGTAGTCATTGTATGATTATATGATCCTAGCATGGTGAGACATTTATTGCATGATTGGATGATTGTTTTATGATGAGATGTTCCTTGAGTCTTATTAGTAAATCATTGCATTGCATCTTCCTAAAGTTAGGGAGGTCAACACCAACACATGAGGTTCACTTTTTGTTCGATGCACCTGTTGGGGGTCTATTTGTTGATCTCAATTTTGGTATGATATTCCCTTCGAACATGTTCGATCAGGCTAATTGAACTATGTTAATCCTAATAAGATTCAAGTTGGTGTCGATTTAGGTTCAACTGCATCTACTCAAGTTCAATTTTATTAAGTTGACTCAACTGAACCTAATTAAACTTAAATTAAACTTGAATTAAATTGAATCAGACCCAACTATATTAAATCAAACTTGATCAACTCGATGGAGCCTTATTGAGCTTAATTTATCTTGAATTTGCAACCATTTGGGTTCAATTTCATCAAACAAATTTAATCAAAATAAATCAAACTTAAATTGAGCCAAATTCAGCATATTCAAGCTCAAATCAGGTATCATTTAGATGCTTGAAATCAACGGCTATGATCGTTCTAATTTTTAATCACTATCACGCCTTTTCTTTTTTCTGACTTTGGTAACTGTAGTAGGGAGAGGGTGCACAGAAGATCTCCTATCACCACTGTAGCAGAGATTTGTAGGATGGTCCACAGGCAGAATAAGAAGAGGTCACACATATTTTCCAAAAAAAGAGTAAAAAGCCCTCTCTAGTCTCGAGCATTTGCACGTCCCTTCCTGGGCTCTCACACTCGAGCTCCCTCCATTTCTTCATCTCTTATATGAAGAAAAAAGGGATGAACAAAGCAACTTCTACTCTCACATTTCCTCTCAAATAGCCTTTCACCCATTCTTTGTGAGTCTAGCCATAGATCCTTCCACTATTTTGAAGTCTCTCATCTCGTCGATTGCAAGTTTTCATTTGTAGGTACCCATCTTTCTTCACTTAATCCCATATTTTTCTTCTATATGTGCAAGTATATATATCTCTCTGCTGTTCAGAACTATTCCAAGCACTTTAGTATTTACAGGAAGTTATTACATGCGGAGTTGGGGTGATGAGAACCTTCCGAATTGATTTCATATTTTTTGTGTATTTTATGCATATTTTATGTATATTCTATGAGTATTGCATATTTTATGTGTATTCTATGAGTATTACATATTTTGTATGTATTTTGTGCATATTTATGTGAATTTTATGATTATTATATATTTTACGTATATTTTGTGTGTATTTTATATGTATTTTATGAGTATTGCATATTTTGTATGTATTCTAGGCATATTTTATGTGTATTCTGTGATTAATGCATATTTTTGTGTGTATTATGTGTATATTTTATGTGTATTTTATGAGTATTGCATATTTTGTGTATTATATTTGTATTTTGTGAATATTGTGTATTCTTTGTGTATTTTATATGTATTCTGTGAGTATTGTGTATCTTAAGCATATTTACTATATATTTATTGCATATTTACTACGTATTTACTGTGTATTTACTACAAATTTACTGCATATTTTAGGTGTATTTGTTGTGTATCTTGTGTGTATTTTTTGAGTATTTTGTGAGTATTTTCTAAGTATTTTTTAACCATGCTATATGATTTATAATCATGCTATATGACTTCATGGTTTTTTTTTTTTTTGTTATTATGGTTTAGTATGAAGAAGTGTAGTGGTAATTTCTTTTCTCAAATTCTATTTGATTTCATTTTAGTAACATTGTGGAGAATAGAAGGTGTTTTGGCTTGTGTTTAGAAGCTTCATTTATTATTCTCAGAAGCAACTTTTTCTATACGTTTTAGTTACTTAATGATTATGAGTTTTTGGAGAAGGATAATTTAGCATTATCTTGCATTGTGTTTTGGGAATGAATGGAGTTGGAATGTCTCTTTGTATGAGTAAAAAGGAGTGGTTATTTAAAGTGCTTCTCATAAATTTTGGTAGAGTGAAGTGTATGTTGGAAAGAGATTCTTATTTGGTGATTATTCAAAAATGGAGTTTTAGAAAGTGAACTATAGCTCTCTTTCTCTCTTTTTCTCTCTACCTCTCTCCCTTCTTTTCTACTACTTCTCTCTACTTATGAAATGTTCAAAAAAATTCAAAATCCTAAAGACAAACAATCAAACTGGTGTGCATGCCCGAAAAAAAGGAATGTTGTCATTTTAGTCAAATTTTATTTTAAGTATTTACATATTAAATAATACCATGCTCTAATATAATTTTCTCTTTCTTTTCTGTGACTTTTGTGAGGGGCTTTTGGAGAGTGAAAGCAAGGAGCAATTGGAGCTATATTGATGAAGGAGCTTGGACAAACATATACAAGCATCAGTCGCCCCTATTAATTCCGATGGTGGTGCTATAGGCAGAATCACTGGGTCATAGCCCCCGATGTACAAAGTTTTCTAAAAAAGTTAGAAAGCCCTTAGGAAGCCTTTTTGTGTGTGCGCTCTCCAACCTTAGGTCCTTATAGTAGCTTCATTTCTTTATTAGGGTGCTTTTAATTATTTTAGATCACTAAACATGTTTACACATGCATATATGTTGAAAGGGTTATAAACAAATTCTTTTTCATCTTACATAACTTTAGTGGCATTTAAGGACAAAAATTAAGGATTGGGTCTTAAAAAAATTAGACTAGATGTATGCACCCTTTAGGATAAAGACACTAAACATATAAAACTTAGTGACATATTATCCTAAGATTAGTATGACATAAGTTAATCATAACTAATCAATAAAACCGATAATAATCCGAATCAAATGCATAAAAAACACCTAACTTTTAATCAAACTATAACCAACACACATAATCACTAAAAGGTAATATATGAACATACACTTGAACTAAGTCTAATCAATATATTAACCACTCTTCAATGAAACCAAATTTGAAAGATATGTGATAAATCAAGAGAATAAATATAACCCAAACTTGAAAAGACTTATAAAATCCAAACTCTAATTCATTAAATCCTCTTATAATTAATTACACACCTAATCTAAAAATACCATTAATATTGAATGCAAATAAATTAAAATATAATTATAAAAATAAGAGACTTATTAAAAGTTCAATTATAGCTCAAAATTTCAGAATGTAATAGCTAACCTAAAACTTAATCAAAATTATAAAGTATCTATGAAAATCAATCAACCAATCCCTTAACACATAATAAGCACTCCAAAGATGAAATTTTTAGAATGGACTACTTTGGGTTGCAGGTTAAGTATCCTAAGGAGACTTGGACATCGAGCTTAATGGCACAACGCCACGAGCCAGTTGATAAAAAATTAAATCAAACTAACCTCTTAAGCTAATATTAAATCAATTAATTTATATTTCTTTTAATTTCTAACTAAATAATTTAATTTAATAAAATTGATTATTATTAAGTTTAAAAGGCTATTAAGTTAGTCCCAAAGAGGATGAAATAAATCTCACAGCCTCGATGAGCAACAAAGGTAATAATCACTAAAAACCAAAAATAAACTCTTAATTAAATCAACCTTAGGACATTAATGTGGACCTCCGAAAAGAACACCGCGCGAACGGGTCGATTGGAAGGGCAGATTGGATCATGCATACGACTAACCATTGAGGATAGAGGCTGACGCCAACACACCTCGATGAATAGTAATATACACGACCTAGTCACGGGTTTTCCCCATCCGATGCAAGACATCGAATGGGGTTTAGTAGATTGTGAGGACCAAGTTTCCCACGGGCGCAAGCCCCCGTGGTTAATTACATCCCAGGCCGAAGCCCAAGAAAACTCTCGATTAAGGATTATACATTATCCTCTCTTAAAGTGGGATTGACACAAGGGGTAGACTAAGAAGTCCTACTAAAAAGGAAAGAAGGGTCTCAAAGGGCTGAATCAACATGCGTGGCTCATACCAGCATTCGAAGGCTCTAGCGTACTAAACAGAAACTGGAGAAAGAAAAATCAGACAATCAATCACATGCATGAGAGAAGGATGGAGGTGGCGTCATCCTGCGACGCGGATAAGTAGGATTTATAGTTCTCGAAAGGAAGGGACCCACCTACTATTTAAGGCATACTACGAGACCGAATGTAGTAGCCTCGAATCCTAAATCTAGGTTGGGCTTAGTGTTCTACGAACACTAAGACCCGTGTCCTAGCTAATGCAGTGCAAAACCTGGACTTACCCCGGCCTGGATTGGGGGAGCCAGTTAACATCCTAATCGCTTTAAAACCATGCTGTCCAGTCAATTATGAAAGATGGGTGGGTGATACAGTTATTTGGAAATATGATCGACATCTAGAGAGTTTCCTAAGTGGTCCTGAACTTATGTGGGTCAGATGCTTCTAGCTAATGCAATTAAATTTTAATTAAATTAGTTTCTAATGCAATGCATGCTAGTTGAAATGTCAGCTCATGAATGCTATGGAATTAAAAAAAAAACAGGCTTATAGAAAATAATTTTTTGAAAAGACTGGGTCTCCCTAGGTCCGGCACTTCATCCTCATAGGCCAGATTATCCAGACTCTACCCGCAGGCAGGGAGATGTCTTATAGCAAGGAAAGAAGAATGCATTAAGATGCATGCGACCCCGGACGATTCCGGCAGTTTTCTAGGTTCGTTAAGTTTCTATGTTATTTAGAACTTAAAATTTTAAGAGTTAGTTACGAGTAGAAAAAGTTTTATAATCCTTAGAGAGCCTAACGAAAATCCATGCGAAAACAAAACCGGCATGCAAGAAAAGAAACCTAAGAAAAGCAGGCAATTTCTACTGCGCAACCAGGTAAACACATCAATATAAATCCAAAAATTAATCAACTAAATGGCCATAGGCAAATTGCCCTTATTACACCCCAGATATACAGAAAATAAAGTGGCCGGGCACCACTGCCAACAACCCGGATTTCTAAGCCTATGACAGACGCAAATGACTTTGAGTGGGATATTGGTCTTCAATCTTCTGGGTGTCTCCTTTTCCTTGGACTCCTTGGAACTCTCCTCCTTGGACTCCTTGGATATCTTCTCTTTGGACTCCTTGGATTTCTCCTCCTTGGACTCTTTGGATCCGTCGTGGCTTGAATATCCAAACAAAGAGACAATTCCCCCTAGGTAGGGGGTATTGCATTTTCTCTTTGGATATCTAAAGCCATCCCACTTGATCTCCCAAATGGAAGAAGACTCTCCCCTATGAGAATGCCTTCTTCTTTTGGGATTCAAGTGGGATAAGAATATCCCAACTCAAATATCAATTTCACAACTCTTGACTATTATTACAAATTTTTACATCCATTTGAAAAACAGAAAAGAAATCTAAAGAACCTGCAAGGTTATCCTAATAAAATCTCAAGCTGTTTATATGAAAATGTAAATGCTAACACCATTGACCCTGTGCCAAGCCATGCTCTTAATTATGAGAGCTAAGCAGCTCCATCTGTGCAGTTATAATTATTAATTTAGCCCTCATTTTTATTTAGGGGGAGCTGAGCAAGCACATGCATAAAATATTATTAGAAATGATTATAATGCTCCCCCTTTTATTAGCTTGAGCATGGCCACCTGCACGAAAAAAACAATATATATATATATATATATATGACGTTCCTAACCTAGGGGTAGATCTAGCGCTCATCACATCACAGAGTACAGAAAAAGTAAGCACACACACCAACAATTTCAAACAGCATGCAATGAAAACCACGGAAAGCTCCGGCACACAGCAGAAAAATAAAACTCAGCGGCCTAACCTAGATCTAGAAGTGGTGCCCTAGCAAATAATTCTATGTGTGTGTAAGGCTAGTGTGGTTTGGGTAGGTCCTAAGCAGGGTAGTTAGTTAAAGTTATCTAGAGTTCAGGTTTGTTGCAGGCCAGAAAAGGAAATTTTTGTTGAAATTCAAATATTAGTGAATTAGGGTGCATTTTAATTATCTCAGTTCGTTGATTAGTTTTAATAGCTTAGGGTATTCATATTTGGAGTTTAAATTGCATTCGCCAATTTTGGAAAGTTTCGGGTCCTTCTAGGAGCCAGACTAAGGGTCCAAAAAGTCACTATGGAAAAGAGGCTAGGTTTGGGGTTTCTATCACCTTTGGAAACTACTAGACCTTAATACGAGTAGTTAGACAGGTAGTAGGCTAAAATCAGAGTTTTCTAGGCAAAGTTATGGATTTTCTAAGTTTCGGGCCCTATCCTATAGACTAGGGTTGACCAAAAAGTTGACTTTCTAATCTAGGCCATTTTCTAGAAACCTAAGATTTTTAATAAATACTAGGCCCTAATTAAAGTCTAATGCAAGTGAGTTTACCTAATTTGGAATTTTTTATAATTAGTTATGGATTTCTAAAGATCAGGCTATTTAAAGGAATTTTCTTAATTAACTAGGAAAGGGCCAATTTTACTGTTTTGATCCAAACAAGCTCCAAACTGGTTGGAATCATCCCCAAAGGTCAGGAATGACCAGAGAAAGTGTTCCCAAGTGTTTGGAGAAGGTTTGGGATTTTAAATAATTTGTAATGATTTATTAGGGGCAAAAAGGTAATTTCCACCTATGATCAAATTAGGGGTCAACCTAAAATCAAACTAAGGAGCCCTATTTATCTATGGTCAAGGATCAGATTCTGGTCAGTTCAAGGTATTATGGGTAATTTTCTGACCTAAGGTGTATTTATTGTATTTTTCGGAAGGTCTCGGGGCCTTATTTAACCAGTTAATTAGGGTTAGTTAACTAAGGGGTCTAAAGACTCCTAAAAATTCCTAGAAAATTCTGGGATGTTTCAGATGTCACTAAGTTTAAGTGTGGAGGTTTTCATGTCGTTCTGGGGTCTATCCTAGTCCTTAGAAAACTTTTGAGTTCGCTAGACAGGTCCTTATTATAGTCCTTAGAGTGTCACTACGTTGTAGGAGTTTAAAGTGATGTTTAGTCTAACCCTTCAGGTAATAAATGCATGGGAGTACGAAAATGAAATAAACACGCCATGTCCTTAGTTCTTGGAGAGCCTAAGCTAAGTGCTCGTGGTGCGACCTACACATGCAAACTACGAATAATAAGAAAGTAAAGACACCTAAAGAAAGGATTAGTGAATGATTGAGACTCAACCATTCACTAACCCACTCCCCCATGATTACTGCCATTTTTAAAATTTCATGATATAGCGGGTCTCCCAAAATTAAAAGATTTAATATATAAATAGTTTCAAAATAGTTTTAAAATACTTAAATACATATATATATATAAATTTTGGAAATTAAGATAATTAAAAATAAGTCAAATTATAGTAACTAGGTATATGGGAGACCCATTGACCATCCTAACGAAGTCTCAAGCGATTTGAAAATAGTTTGTATCCTGAAAATAATTATTATTGTCAATTAAATAATAATTTAATAATCAAATATTACTCCAAGACAGAGATCTGCTAAAACAGCCAAAATCAGGGGCTGGAAATGGTTTCAAAACATAAAGCTCGCTTTTTTGAAAAGAACGAGGGGTTACACGTCAAAATCCGACTTAAAACGACGAAGATACGAATTTCCGAAGTTTCAACATAATAAAATAATATTTTAAAATAGTGTCATTTCACTGTTTTGGAAATAACAGAAAATCTAAACAGAATTTTCACCCAAAAGTGCATCAAAATCCGACTTGAAACGAGAAAGTTACGCAATTTCGAAGTTTAAAGGAAATAATTAAATAATTTCAAAATAGTTCAACTGGCTGTTTTAAAAAAAATAACTGCACACAGATCCAAAAATTTCAAGTAACGCTAGTTCCAGAATGTGCAGAATCCAAATACGTTCAAATCAAGGTGCTGTGCGCAAAAATCCGAATTAAAACGAGAAAGTTACGCAATTTCAAAGTTTAGAGAACATAATTAAATAGTTTTAAAATAGTGATATTTGCTGTTTTGAAAATAACTGTAGACAGATCAAAAATATTTGAGTAAAACCAACTCTAAAGTGTGCAGAATTCAAATACGTTCAAATCAAGGTGCTGTGCGTTAAAAACGGAGAGAAAACGAGGAAGATACAAACTTTAGGAGTTTAAGTCAATAAAGGATATTTACAAATAAACAATTATTGGAAAATAGAAAAATATAATTTAAAAAAAATAATATCAAAATAATTAATAATAATAATGATTATAAAATAGAACTTAAACAGTAAAATAATAACTTATACTAATAGTAATTAATATAAATAATTATTAAATAATAATTATATTAAAATAATAGTTTAAATAAAATAAAAATAAGGTTATTTTTACTGTTTTTTAAATAATTTAAAATATAATTATAATTTTAAAATAATTTTAATTTCATAATAAAGAGGATAAAAATCCGAACAATTCGATATATTATACGTCAAAATCGGACAAAAAACGAATTTTCTACGATTTTTTGAAGTTTTCTGGTTTAAAATATATTTAAAAATAAATTTTTAATTAAAAAAGGCGGCGGCGGCGGTCACGGGGACACGTGGCGGCTTCGGGTTCGTTCCCGAAAACGCGGAGGCGGCGGCGGCGGTCAGGTGACGCGTGGCGGCTGCGAGTTCGCTCCGCGGTTTTCGGCGCAATCATTGCCAATGATTGCCACGGCACGGGAATCAGCGCCGACTGACTTAACCACATCGGATGGCCGCTGGCAGCCGTCGGATCTACGCGGGTCGGATCGACGGCTCTGATCGATCCACGTGGATGGCGGAACCGCGGGAAGAGACCGCGCGGTCATGCCAGACTGCGGCGCGGTCGAATCCCGACCGTTGATCGAAGGATCAACGGTCAAGATCCTCTCCCGCTCGGGCTAGGACGAATCCGAAGCCTAATCCTATTTTTGTCTCGTTCTCCTAAACGGCTGAACCAAATCGCACAAAATTTTGGACACATATTTTAGGGATGAAGAGCATCCATGGGGATCTATTTTTAAGATCTAAAACGAAGAATATAAAAATCTATTTAGCTTCGAGTGTTCTAACTAGGGTTTAGTGTTTTACCGAAAATACTCGATGAAATCAAGAGATCTCTGGCTTGTTGAACTTGTAGACTGTCCATGCTCCTAGTTGTAGAAAAAACCACGAGCTTTCGACGTCTAGATCTTGCGCAAAACGAAACGGAAGGGAAATCTCTTCGGGTCGCCGGAGAGTTCGCCGCCGGCGGCTTTGGGTGGTCGGGTTTGACGTGGGAAAGGGAGAGGAGTCTCTCTAGAGCTCTCACACGAAATCTCAAGTGTTGAGGCGGTCTAGAGAGAGAGCAAGAGCAAAAAAGTCCTAATTTGGATTTTATTTTAGGTATTTAAAGCATGAGGGCTCAATATCTGCGGCCAAGATCAAAACCCTAAGTAATTAGGAGGGAAATCCACTTGATTTGGCCGTGGTTTTGAATTCAAATTGAAGGGGAGGCTTTTATTGCATTTATTGGCCATTAATCTCATTAAAATAGGCCAATTTGACCTATTTAAGACTTGATTTGACCAAGTCAAAGTTTGACTTGGTCAAATCAATCAAATAAGTCTCAAAGGGATGAGGTTCAAGCCATGAAATCCATGAAATTAATTTAGAATTGATTTTAAGCTTAAAGGGGCCAAACTGGTCAACCCTGGTTGACTCGGTCAACTGGGTTGACTCAGGGTCCAAGCCCGGGCTCAACAGACTCGACTCGACCCTACGAGCCTATTGGAGAGGGTCTTGGGGTCTGACTTGGTCAATTTGACCAAGTCAACCCTTTGACCAAGGTTCTGGGCAAAATCGAGGTCAACAATTAATACTTAAAATTAAACAAAAATTTCCCTTTTGTCTTTTAACAAACCAAGTCACAAATAACTTAAACAAGTTATCCAACATAGGACATATCCAAAACCACATAATCTATTACACACATCTAAATCTATTTGTTAGGACGTGACTTCTAGCTTTAGATTAGGTTAATATTTTTTACTCATAATTAAAGTTAAAATTTTAGGGATTAAATAACATAAAAATATAAATTATCTAGGGAATAAGTCGGAGGTCATCTGGGTCACATGCATATTGATGCATTCCTCAATTTTCTTTTTTAGAGACTTCATCATCCAATGGTAGAGTTCAAATAATCCGACCTATGAGGATGAGGTGTTGAACCAGGGGAAGCCTAGTCTTCTAAAAAAAATATTTTATAATTCTTTTAAAATTTCATACATTTTATGATTTGAAGACTTTAACTAACATACATTGTATTAAAAACTAACTAAAATTAAAATTTTCAATTATATTTAGCCCTAGATGCATAAATCTCTCATGAGTATAAGGCTACTTTGGAACTTTTCTAGACGTCTGTGGGTCTCCAAAAGGATTCTGCTCGTGTGGTTCGAATGCAAAGAGTACAATCACACTATCCCGTAGGACAAAATGGTCGTAGACCTTTACAATCGACACAAGCAGGTCGATGGAAGAGCAGATGGAGTTATAGATACGATTAACCATGGAGGATAGCGGCTTTCACCTACCAACCTCGATGGATAATAATATCTATAACCAAAAAATTCACGAGATTTCCCCCATTCAATGCATCAGCTCGAATGGGGTTTATTTGATTGTGGGGATCGGTTTCCTACGGGCGCAAGCCCCCGTAGTTAATTACATCTTAGACTTCAATCTAAGAAAACTCTCGATTAAGGATGTTGGATTATTCACTTCTTGATTTGGTGCACAGATAAAGTTCCTAAGTTCTATTCCAAATAGTCTCTTCTATCTACCCTTAGTGATGATTAAACATTTTTGAATGGATAAAGATATGATTAAAATTTCGAGTTTAGAAGATCAAAATTCGGATTTCTACCCTAAGAGAAACGACAGACTCAAAACACAAATGAAAGGAAACACACTGAGGGGTGTACAACCTGGACTTATGCTTGCCTGGAGTGAGCTGCCAGCTAACATCCTAAACACAATCAATCGCCCTATATGTATACAAGATAGGAAGGCTCTATCCTAGAAAATCAAGGATTCGTAGTTCAAGAAATTTCAATCAGTGACTCTATAATATGCAAAAGGTTTACCTAACGCCATGTATGATGCATGAAACAGATACAAAATATTCCTAGATCTATTGATGTGATGCATGTATGCAAGTGAAATGTAATGTGAAGTAAAGTGTGTAAAAAACAAATGCATGCATGACATCCAGAGTACAGAAAAAAATAAATAAACACACCCTAAGGGTACCCTCCAGGCAAGGTACCCGCACAGAAAATCATTCAAACGGTGCCCACTGGCACAAATTGGTGGCCTACTCTACAGGCCTAAATGACCCTAATGGTCTCTAAGGCTCACAGAAAAAAAAAGAAAGAAAAAAAAGGGGGGTATCGTACCCAAAACCAGAAGGCCAAAAAAACCTAGCGATGCCCACTTCGTGTGGGAAAACAACGATGCCCAATGGCACAAGTGGGTGGCCTACTCTACAGGCCTAAATGACCCTAATGGTCTCTAGGGCTCACAGAAGGGGGCAAGCTTTGACCTATAGGGTCAAAGCTTCGTCAGTGAACTAACCTGAGGCTGGCTACCTAAACATGCTAGAATATCTATTAACAAGTAGTGTGTGATATGTAGCAGTTCCGATATATAATTAAAAATTTACTTTATAAGTTGCAGAGATTATACCTGACTGTATGTGGCGCTGCCACTCAAAAGCTAAAAGCAAGCAACTCCAAATTGTGGCGCGGCCACTTAAAAGCTCCAAAGTGAATGCCCCCGTTTGATCATCAAGCTCCGATGTACCTCGCAATATAAGATAAGAGAAAAATATGCAAATGAGCGTAGATGCCGTCCAGAAAAAAAAAATGCAGGTAAGTAAGAATATAATAAAACAGGAAATCTAATAATAGCAATTATAAAGCAAGTGCATGTAGTAAATACTGAATAACAAAAGAAAATGTCAACCTAACCTAAGGCTAGAAGTCGTGTCCTAACCAAACAAGTCTAGGTGTGTGTACATGTTGTGTAGTTTTGGATAGGTCTTATGTAGGATAGTTCAATTATAATTACTTTCATTTGATTTGTTGAAGGGCAGAAGGAGGATTTTTAGTTTAAGTCTAAATATTAGTACTTTATGATTGATTTTAGAGATTTTATTTTAGGGTTTGATTGAATTATTTTAATTGGTTATAAATTAGAAAGAAAGATGAATTAGGGGATTTATTATCAATTAAGGGGTTAAGTTGATTAAGTTTGCTATCAACTGGTTCGTGGCGTTGTGCCACCAGGCTCGAGGAACCAGGCCTCCTTAGGACACTTAGCCCCGCAGCCCGGAGTAGTCCATCCTAAAAACCAAGTTGATATAGTTGCATTAAAAGATTTGTTGATTGGTTTTAAGAGATTGGTTTATGACTTGATTGAGTTTTAGATAAATTAGAAGGTTTTGGGTTATAATGAAATCTCCTGATAAATTCTTTATGACTCATTTAGTTTAGGTTAGGCTTCGATTCACTTGATTTAATATTAGAGGTATTTTTTGACTAAGTGTGTTATTAATTATAAGTGAGTTTGATTAAAGCTTTGAATTTTATAAGTCTTTTATGTTGGACCAATTTTAGTTTAGATTTACTCTCCTAATTTAATCTACAACTTTTAAGATTTAGGTGTATTAGAGAATGATTAATAAATTAGTTAGACCTGATTCAAGTGTATGGTTTAAATTTGCAATTTAATGATTATATATATTGATTATGGCTTAATTAGGAATTAAGTGTTCTAATGCCTTTTAGGAGTTAGATTATGATTAACTTGTTGGTTGATTATTAATGAATTAGAGAACACTAAACCTAGGAAAAAGTGTCACTAAGTTTAAGTTTTAATGTCTCTATCCTATAGGGAGCATGCACCCTAAGTCTATATTATCTAAGACTTAGTCCTTAATTTTTGTCCTTAAGTGTCACTAGTGTTATAGGGAACGAAAGGAAGTTCATTTTCTAACCCTTCTAAACATTCATACATGTATTAATAGGTTTAGTGATCTATAAGTGAAATAAGACAATAAGTAGGAGGGTAGTAGAAATACAAGAAGAACAAAAACTACTAAATACCAAAAAGAGAGGAAGAAATGAGAAGACAAAACAATAAAGGAATATGGGCATTTTGTTATTGGACATGCTTCTTCGAAGTCAAGCATGTCTCTAAAACACCCTTCACCCCTATTCAACAAAAAAATGAACAAGAGAGAAGGGGTTTTAATGCCATTTTATTGTCCCCACGCTCCAAGCAAGGCACTTGAATGAGACTCAACTCAAACAACTAAACCTACACTCTAAACAAAGCTCCAAATGATAAAGAGAAACAAATCCCCGAAATAGACCTCTCACTTAAAACCCAAAACAACATGCTCTCACTACCCACTAATCCAAAACCATCTAGAAAACAAGTGCAAGCGAGAAGAAAGACGACTCCCCCACGAAATACTACATCGCTCTTACAAAGACATCAATGAGTCTACCACACGAAGCTAATCATAAAGCTAAGAGTCCCAAAATATCTCATGAAAAACCTCTAAATGAAATACTACACAAAATTCCACACAGCATCTATGAAATTTTTTTTTTTTTTTGATACAAAACTTCGCCAGAAAAAAAAGACCAATAATCAGGTGCCTCTATGACATTTGGAGTGGGGTAAAACTTGAGAGAACTTTCTAACAAGAAAGCTTCGCAAGCAAACTTCCATCTTAAAACATCCGCAAAACTCTTTAAAAACTTTCTAATACAAAACGAATCTAAAACCAATCATAAATCCTCTTAACGTGAGCAAACCAAAGTCTTTTCAAACGTAAGACACATCAAAACTCTTCTCAACACAACCAAATCATATTCATTTCAAATGTAAAACAAAACCATCCGTCTTTCAAATACAATACAATTTGTAAAATTTTTAACATAAAGCAGATCATAAGATTTTCGTATAAAGCAAATCATGAATTTTTTTATCTCAAAGCATAAGTAGTAAAATAAGTAACAAAGAAAGAGGTAAGCCAATAGGAAGAGAAAAGATAAGGTTAGGGATGATAAGAGACTTCACACATGTTTGTCAAAATTCTATCTTTTACATAAACTCAAGCAAATGGAGCATGAACAAGTTTCAGGAAGACATGGAAGTATTTCATGACCTATCAATTTTTCGTAACTAAGCACATCTCCCGACCATGCAAAACCACTACGAGTTCATGAAAAAAAACATAGTCATTTTTCCAACTAAACTTTTAGTTTCGTAAGGAGAAATACAAAATAATTTCATATAAATTTTTATTGCAAAAGGCTACTAATGCATGTGAAGAAATTTTTACAAAGAGACTCTAAATCTTATTCTGAATAACTCAAAATGTTTCTATGAACATCACAACTTGCTACTAGAGAGGCATGAAGAAAACACATAAACCCGTACTAACACTATCTCCTCAAATAAAATTAAGAGAAGCCAAGTAATCTCGTTCTTTCTCAAGTCCGAGAAAAACACCCCAATATGATTGCCAACAAGCTTTTCACATAAAACTCGAGCAAGCAGAAAGAAAGCATCCCAAATTCATGAAGGCACGAAAACACCTTGAAAGTTTTCCAACACAAAATGCTTTCTTATGACTCTTCAAGCTTGCCAAGAAAGCTTCCCTCTTTCATAATTTATGCCAACAACAATTTCAAGAGAAATCTTTAGCCCAACCATGCCAATTTGCTTCCAAACAAAAATACTCAAAATTCTTTCTCATATGCAAGATACATAAAGGATCTGAATCTCATTGTAGGCGAAACTTCATCAAGACTTGTGAGAAAACAACAACAAAGAGGTCATGCTTCCTTGAAACCAACAAAAATCCATAGATAAGTGATGATCCAGCAAAATTTTAAAGAAGACAAGCCCACCATCAAATGATTCTCTTTAACCAAGCATGCTTCCAACTAACTATGAAAGTATACCGATATTTTGCTAAATGTCATTTATAAATCATACTATCACTTCTATGGATGAACGATAAACACAACATAAACCTTTTCAATATGAATCAAACCACCACAAGAAAGACGAAGTAAGTAGTATTTAAAGCCAACGTCAATGCTCACCTTTCTTTCCATGTTTCTAAGGAGATGCATGTCTCCTTAGTTTTCTACCACAATTGCTTTCTCAAATTCATCTCAATCAAGATAACCTCAATCACTCAAACTTCCTCCAAACAAAACTTTAACACAATAAAGGTCTCTTTGAGGCATTTCATCAAGTGGTTAACATATGTTACTCAAGTAAAAAGATAAATGCTTTATGTTAAAGAAACTAAAGATACCATTCACGGGCAAGTAAGAAAGAAGAAGATCATAAGCCATTTCAACCATCACATCTTTGAAGCATAAGATCTTCATTCACAAGAGAAATACATAGATAAGACGAAGCATAAACGTACCCACAATCTCTTAGTGAGCAATACTACAAATATCTCATGCGCATGCTTTGATATAGGATCAAAATGGCCTTTTATGCATTTTTATAGTTTACACCTAAACTATAAGTCACATGGCATAAAGAAAAAGTAGGTTTCACATGAGAATCATCAATTTTTAAAACAAAACAAGTCAACATGTTGCAGCCAAAAATCAACTTTGCCTGTAGCATGATTATCACAAGCTTGTGAGGCACGAATGCATTTACTAAGAGAAAAATAACTAGAGATGCGATAACATTTTCACCATAAAAGTCTCATCCACAGTTTCAGTTATAGCCAAAATAAACTTTACATCGATGTACCTTCTCATCCACTAAATCAACTACAAGATTTAGATCTAAAACGAGAGGAAACGAGGGGAATAAGGGTAGAAGAAGAAGCTTATATACCTTTCAAAGAGAAGGAGATCGGTCGGCCAAGGGGGGGGGGGGGGGGGGGGGGGGAGACGACGGGCTCGGTCCAGGCATGTGGCGTCGGGAGCTCGTCGAGTTCGGTCCTGGACCATGCGAAGCTGAGAGAGGAGCTAGGGTGTCGGCCTTGGCTGAATTTCGAGAACGCCAGGGAGAGCGAGCGAAGGAGGACGGAGGCCGTTCGGCCTGGCTTCGTGCGAACAGAGAAGAAGCGGAGAGAGGGGGATGCTCGATCTGGCTGGGTCGTGTGAACCAGAGGGAGACACGGAGAGCTTTGCCCGAGCTAAGTCACCCGAGAGAGGAGAGACGAGAGGGAGGTCGGGGGTAGGGAAGGAGTTCCACCTTCTTGCTTTTTGCCAACCGAGAGTCAGTGGGAGCAGATGGAGGCTTTAGTCTCAATTAGGGCGCCAAGGGAGAGGGTAGATCGGAGCCGTCCGATCAAATTCTTTGATCCAACGGTGGGATTCAAACCGGTTTGGAAATTCAATCAAATTTTGATTAAGACCTAGCTAGACTCAAGGGACTGAAATCAGGTGCAAAATTGAGTCAAGTCTGGTTCAATCCGGGTGAACTCGAGCTCACCTCGACTCGACCAAAATTAGTTCAATAAAATAAGATAAAATAAATCGACCACAAATCCATATCGATTCGACTTAAATCAAGCCCGACGAGGCCCGATCAAATCAATCAAATATGCTAAAGAGCAAATCAGGCTAAAAACGAGGTCAACAAACTCCACCCCAACAGGTGCGGTGAATAATGGGTGAGCCGTACGTGTTGGCGTTGACCTCCTTATCTCTAGGAGGTACAACCACGAACAAGATTCACCAAGAAGATGCAATCCTACGATCAAACAAAGAGACTCGCTAGGAAGATGCAATCCTACGACCAAAATAGAAAGACTCGTTAGGAAGATGCGATCCTACGATCAACTAAGAAGACTCGTTAGAAAGATGCAATCCTACGAATAACTAATGAGAATTGAGAAGCATACAATCACGCAAATCATGCAATAAGTGTCCCACCATGTTATGATCATACAATCACACAATGCTCATATAATCATGCATCAGTTATATAATCACGCAATCAAATAATAATATCACAATATCACATAATCCGACGAATATAATTTCATCATGCTACATTCGACTAATCATATAATAATAATTTAGTCATATCTCAATCATGCGATCACATAGTAACCACAACCATATAATAAAAATGCGATAATCATCTAATCACATGCTAACAAGCAAGTGATCATGCAACAATCATATGATCATGCCATGACCATACACTCATACAACAACCAATCAATCATTCAATGATCACACCACAATCATACAATCATGCCAATGATCATACACTCATACAATAATTAAATCAATCATGCAATAATCACATTACAATCACATGATCATGCAATAACCACTCACTCATACAATAATTAATAAGTTATGCAATGATCACCCAATCATGCAAACATGGTGGGACAGAAGAAAGAAAAAAAACTAACATTCACCTGATCAAATCGAAACAGTGAACGAAGGAGACTCAATGCTCACTTGACTAAACCAGAAAAGTGAGAGAGAGCCAAGAAAAGAAGTTCAACTATCTGCATACTCGCACTGAAATAGCAGAATAGAAGAAGGAATGGATTCTATACTCACCTGAGCAAAATCAAAGTAGTGACATAAAGAACTAAGAAAGACTCAACGATCACCTAGAACACGTGTCTAAGACGATGCGAGGAGAAGCAGGTTCAACCATCATTTGAAAATTATAGCAAATAGCAAAAAGTAATAATCATAGGGAGGTAATGAAGAATAATCAAAGATAAAGAAATCATCTATCTGCCGACCACATCGCAACAGCAGCACAGAGAAAGGAAGAAGGATCCCACATCCACCTGACCAAATCGAAACAGTGAATGGAGAAAACTCAAGACTCGCTTGACCATATTCGAAACAGTAAGTAAAGAGTAAGATAAGGAAACGAATCGACTGTCTGCCTGACCAAATCGAAACAACAGCACAGAAGAAAAAAGAGAAACGTCCCACATTCACCTGACCAGATCGAAACACTGAATGGGGAAAACTCAGTGCTCACCTGACCAAATCGAAACAGTGAGTAAAGAGTAAGACAAGGAAACAAATCGACTGTCTGCCTGACCGGATCGAAACAGCATAACAGAAGAAAAAAAAGAAACGTCCCACATTCACCTGACCAGATCGAAACAGTGAATGGGGAAAACTCAGTGCTCACCTGACCAGATCGAAATAGTGAACAATAGTAGAGTAAGGAAACGACTATCTGCCTGACCGGATCGAAACAGCAGAACAGAAGGAGAAAGAGAAACGCCCCACATTCACCTGACCAGATCGAAACAGTGAATGGGAAAAACTCAGTGCTCACCTGACCAGATCGAAACAGTGAACAAGAGTAGAGTAAGGAAACAACTGTCTGTATGATCGGATCGAAATAGCATAACAGAAGGAAAAAGAGAAACGTCCCACATTCACCTGACCAGATCGAAACAGTGAATGGGGAAAACTCAGTGCTCACCTGACCAGATCGAAACAGTGAACAAGAGTAGAGTAAGGAAACGACTGTCTGCCTGACCAGATCGAAACAGCAGAATAGAAGGAAAAAGTGATCCAACATCCACCTGACTATATTCGCAACGGCAGATGAGGATGACCCAATGTTTACCTGACCAGATCGTAACGGTAAAACAAAGGGTCGAAGAAAAGTCTAATGTCCACCTGACCACATCGCAACGGTGAGACAAAAGAGGGCAAAGTAGTGAGGAATGCCTCCCAGAGACTCTGTCGGGCTCTCTCGACAAGAAAGGGGAGTTCACATTTGCCTGACCAGATCGCAACAGCGAATGAGAATGGCTCAAAATCCACTTGATCATATTCGCAACAGCGAATAATGAGCTCTCCCGAAAGTCTAATGTCCACATGACCAAAATTGCAACGGTGGGACAAAAGAAGAAAGTACACTCAACAATCACCTGACGCATATGCCGAGGTGATAAGAAGAGGACAAGGTAGTGAGGAATGCCTCCCAGGGACTCTGTCGGGCTCTCTCAACCAGAAAGGGGAGTTCACATTCGCCTGACCAGATCGCAACAGCGAATGAGAATGGCTCAAAATCCACCTGACCAGATCGAAACAGTGAATAATGAGCCCTCCCAAAAGTCTAATGTCCACCTGACCAAAATCGCAACGGTGGGACAAAAGAAGAAAGTCCAACATTCACCTGACCAGATCGAAACAGTGAATGAGGACAACCCAATGTTCGCTTGACCAGATTGAAACAGCGAGACAAAGGGAGAAAAAGAAAGGGGGTTCAACATTCGCCTGACCATATTCGCAACGGTGAATGAGAACAGCTCAATATCCACCTGACCATATTCGCAACAGCGAATAAAGAGCTTCCCAAAGAGTCTAATGTCTGCCTGACCAAATCGCAACGGCAAGACAAAAGAAGAAAAAGAATCCAACATCCACCTGACCATATTCGAAACGGTGAATGAGGATTACTCAATGTTCGCCTGACCATATTCGAAACGGCGGAGCAAAGAGCGAAAAAGAAGTGAAGTGGCAAAAGGGGATCTCTTGAACAAAGAAATCCACCAGAAATCGAATGAGAAATCTCTCCTACGGGTCTGTCCGTGGAGGAAGAACGACAAGTAATGAAGATGAATAGTCTTATGCAAATCAAGGTAAAGCTAGTATGACACCAATATGAGAAAGGACACAACAGAACAATCACAAGTAGAAAGATCCAAGGGGATGAACCCGACTAAGAAATGAAATCAGAACATGAATGGGAGAATGGCTCCCAAACAAGTGAACAAAGCAACAACTTGAATGGGAAAGTGGCTCCCAAGCAAGTGAACAAAGACTACAACTTGAGTGGGATAGTGATTCTCAAACAAGTGAGCAAAACAACAACTTGAATGGGAGAGTAGCTCCCAAACAAGTGAACAGAAACGACACCCTACATGGGATAGTGGCTCCCAAGAAGGTAGACAAAATCAATAGCTTAAATGGGAGAGTGGCTCCCAAGCAAGCAAGCACAAAAACAACGACCTAAATGGGAGAGTGGCTCCCGAGCAGGTGAACAAAACCAGAACTTTGAATGGGAGAGTAACTCCCAAACAAGTGAGCAAAACAAACTACTTGAATGGGAGAGTGGCTCCCAAACAAGTGAACAAAACAAACTACTTGGATGGGAGAGTGACTCCCAAACAAGTGAACAAAACAAACTACTTGAATGGGAGAGTGGCTCCTAAACAAGTGATGGCAGCATAAAGATATCAACAGAGAAATGCACGCCAAACGGTTATTTCTAAGCAAGACAACAATAGCTCAAAACAACCAAGATTCTAAAGAAAAATGAGAGTGCAATCAAAGGAATATCATATCAGTCCTCAAGAATGATTTATAATTGAATGTAGGGGTCCAAAAATTTTCATGCATGAATTTTTAAGAGAAGAAGATAAGTGTTTAAACATACTCGATAGTGGAGCCACTAAAAAAAAATGTTAAACACTCACCAATTAATTTGAGAAAAGTTTGATTCACATAATTTTTTTTTAAAGAGGGAAAATGTTATCAAAGAGTAAGAGTATTATTTTTAAAAATGAAGGATTTACCTCTTGATTATTTTGGCCCAATCAAAATGACATAAGGAACCAAATTTAAAATTTCAATAAGAAATTGGTTGACTCCATCTAAACCCAAAAAGGTTAGGGATTTGAAAACTTGCTAACCCAAGTTAAGCTCCCTACAAGCTAAACTGGGCTCTCTCCCTTATATGTATTTTTTTTTGAATTAAAATCTAATTCAAAAGGATAGAAATTAGAAGAAGAAATTGAATCTTCTCAATCTTCTTGCATAACAAATATTTTCATATCTAATAGAGTATCAATGCAGAATTATGAATTCAGAAATCATAATTTTCAAATCTAAGAATCAGACAAATCAAGGGATATAGGTTTTCTGAGACTTAAAGATTTAAAAGAAAGGAAAGCCATTTACTTATTCATCTTGGGTCCACTTTGTGCCCATTTAAAAAAAACTTTGGCAAACATTGCGCCTCTCTTTTTTTGGCGCACTTTGCGCATCTTTTCATTTTGATACACTTTGTGCATCTTTCATTTTTTTTTCGGGGTCCCTTTGTGCCCTTTTCAATAATTTTGGCGGACATTGCGCCTTTCTTTTTTTTTGTAACTGGCTTCCTTTCTAAATCTCTAAAATAAGATTTTCTCAGTTGTGAAATTATCTTCCAAATATAAGAGAAGAAAATTCACTCTCTTATGTAAGGAAGAAGAATTCACAAAACAAATCCAATCCTATGATAAGAATGAACATCTTGATTGAGAAAAATATGAAATAAATTCATAAATATGCAGAGGATACCTATAAGATACCAAATTGCAAGCTAAGAGAGAAAATTTTCATTTCTAAATTTAATTTTATTTTGATATAGAATTGAGTTCAAAAATGAAATCATCCCACACAAGAGATGGGAGGGAGAGACATGCTCTTTTTATGGATCATCATGAATTTTCTTCTTTAAGTGTTTAGATGAGTCAACCAACACTTACTTCATTTTTTAAATAAAATAGAGGTAAATTTTCATTAAGAGAAATAAGTCACCTACTCTCTAAGAAAAATTCTCTTCAAAGGTTTGTATTATATTTAACACTCTCAAAATTTTCTCAAATTAAATTTTCTTTTGAAAAATTTATATATATCAAATTTAAGGATCCTTCCATTGAAAATAGCATTTGAGTTTCTATTTGGACTGATATGAATCAAAATTTAGTCTGAAAGATCTCAAATAAAGGGAATGATAGATATTAGAGTTTATGCCAAACATATGAATCATGTAATCAATGATAGAATAAAGATTCTCATTTGAAATGATATGGATCAGGATTAAGCTTAAAAGAATTCCATCTAGAAATTGATAGATATTGAAATTTTGATTTGGACAAAGAGAATTGAAATAAATTGATCTGGATTTGAATTTGAGAATTAAAAACACTGATCTAATAAACTCAAAATTTTAATTAAATCTTTGTACATTAAAATGATCTAACCTTCATTAAGGATTAAGAGAAGGTAGTGGAGTAGAAAATAAGAACTCAAATTAGGCACCAAACTAGAATTACCTACAGAAGTGAATAATACAATATCCAAAGATGGAGAGAAAAACCTGTCCCACCGTGGTCGCCAGAAATCTGTGGGTCTCCGAAAGGATTCTGCTCGTGTGGTTCGAATGCAAAGAGTACGATCACACTATCCCGTAGGACAAAATGGTCGTAGACCTTTACAATCGACACAAGCAGGCCGATGGAAGAGCAGATGGAGTTATAGATACGATTAATCATGGAGGATAGCGGCTTTCACCTACCAACCTCGATGGATAATAATATCTATAACCCAAAAATTCACGAGATTTCCCCCATTCAATGCATCAGCTCGAATGGGGTTTATTTGATTGTGGGGATCGGTTTCCTACGGGCGCAAGCCCCCGTAGTTAATTACATCTTAGACTTCAATCTAAGAAAACTCTCGATTAAGGATGTTGGATTATTCACTTCTTGATTTGGTGCACAGATAAAGTTCTTAAGTTCTATTCCAAATAGTCTCTTCTATCTACCCTTAGTGATGATTAAACATTTTTGAATGGATAAAGATATGATTAAAATTTCGAGTTTAGAAGATCAAAATTCGGATTGCTACTCTAAGAGAAACGACAGACTCAAATCACAAATGAAAGGAAACACACTGAGGGGTGTACAACCTGGACTTATGCTTGCCTGGAGTGAGCTGCCAGCTAACATCCTAAACACAATCAATCGCCCTATATGTATACAAGATAGGAAGGCTCTATCCTAGAAAATCAAGGATTCGTAGTTCAAGAAATTTCAATCAGTGACTCTATAATATGCAAAAGGTTTACCTAACGCCATGTATGATGCATGAAACAGATACGAAATATTCCTAGATCTATTGATGTGATGCATGTATGTAAGTGAAATGTAATGTGAAGTAAAGTGTGTAAAAAACAAATGCATGCATGACATCCAGAGTACAGAAAAAAATAAATAAACACACCCTAAGGGTACCCTCCAGGCAAGGTACCCGCACAGAAAATCATTCAAACGGTGCCCACTGGCACAAATTGGTGGCCTACTCTACAGGCCTAAATGACCCTAATGGTCTCTAAGGCTCACAGAAAAAAAAAGAAAGAAAAAAAAAGGGGGGTATCGTACCCAAAACCAGAAGGCCAAAAAAACCTAGCGATGCCCACTTCGTGTGGGAAAACAACGATGCCCAATGGCACAAGTGGGTGGCCTACTCTACAGGCCTAAATGACCCTAATGGTCTCTAGGGCTCACAGAAGGGGGCAAGCTTTGACCTATAGGGTCAAAGCTTCGTCAGTGAACTAACCTGAGGCTGGCTACCTAAACATGCTAGAATATCTATTAATAAGTAGTGTGTGATGTGTAGCAGTTCCGATATATAATTAAAAATTTACTTTATAAGTTGCAGAGATTATACCTGACTGTATGTGGCGCTGCCACTCAAAAGCTAAAAGCAAGCAACTCCAAATTGTGGCGCGGCCACTTAAAAGCTCCAAAGTGAATGCCCCCGTTTGATCATCAAGCTCCGATGTACCTCGCAATATAAGATAAGAGAAAAATATGCAAATGAGCGTAGATGCCGTTCAGAAAAAAAAATGCAGGTAAGTAAGAATATAATAAAACAGGAAATCTAATAATAGCAATTATAAAGCAAGTGCATGTAGTAAATACTGAATAACAAAAGAAAATGTCAACCTAACCTAAGGCTAGAAGTCGTGTCCTAACCAAACAAGTCTAGGTGTGTGTACATGTTGTGTAGTTTTGGATAGGTCTTATGTAGGATAGTTCAATTATAATTACTTTCATTTGATTTGTTGAAGGGCAGAAGGAGGATTTTTAGTTTAAGTCTAAATATTAGTACTTTATGATTGATTTTAGAGATTTTATTTTAGGGTTTGATTGAATTATTTTAATTGGTTATAAATTAGAAAGAAAGATGAATTAGGTGATTTATTATCAATTAAGGGGTTAAGTTGATTAAGTTTGCTATCAACTGGTTCGTGGCATTGTGCCACAAGGCTCGAGGAACCAGGCCTCCTTAGGACACTTAGCCCCGCAGCCCGGAGTAGTCCATCCTAAAAACCAAGTTGATATAGTTGCATTAAAAGATTTGTTGATTGGTTTTAAGAGATTGGTTTATGACTTGATTGAGTTTTAGATAAATTAGAAGGTTTTGGGTTATAATGAAATCTCCTGATAAATTCTTTATGACTCATTTAGTTTAGGTTAGGCTTCGATTCACTTGATTTAATATTAGAGGTATTTTTTGACTAAGTGTGTTATTAATTATAAGTGAGTTTGATTAAAGCTTTGAATTTTATAAGTCTTTTATGTTGGACCAATTTTAGTTTAGATTTACTCTCCTAATTTAATCTACAACTTTTAAGATTTAGGTGTATTAGAGAATGATTAATAAATTAGTTAGACCTGATTCAAGTGTATGGTTTAAATTTGCAATTTAATGATTATATATATTGATTATGGCTTAATTAGGAATTAAGTGTTCTAATGCCTTTTAGGAGTTAGATTATGATTAACTTGTTGGTTGATTATTAATGAATTAGAGAATACTAAACCTAGGAAAAAGTGTCACTAAGTTTAAGTTTTAATGTCTCTATCCTATAGGGAGCATGCACCCTAAGTCTATATTATCTAAGACTTAGTCTTTAATTTTTGTCCTTAAGTGTCACTAGTGTTATAGGGAACGAAAGGAAGTTCATTTTCTAACCCTTCTAAACATTCATACATGTATTAATAGGTTTAGTGATCTATAAGTGAAATAAGACAATAAGTATGAGGGTAGTAGAAATACAAGAAGAACAAAAACTACTAAATACCAAAAAGAGAGGAAGAAATGAGAAGACAAAACAATAAAGGAATATGGGCATTTTGTTATTGGACATGCTTCTTCGAAGTCAAGCATGTCTCTAAAACACCCTTCACCCCTATTCAACATAAAATGAACAAGAGAGAAGGGGTTTTAATACCATTTTATTGTCCCCACGCTCCAAGCAAGGCACTTGAATGAGACTCAACTCAAACAACTAAACCTACACTCTAAACAAAGCTCCAAATGATAAAGAGAAACAAATCCCCGAAATAGACCTCTCACTTAAAACCCAAAACAACATGCTCTCACTACCCACTAATCCAAAACCATCTAGAAAACAAGTGCAAGCGAGAAGAAAGACGACTCCCCCACGAAATACTACATCGCTCTTACAAAGACATCAATGAGTCTACCACACGAAGCTAATCATAAAGCTAAGAGTCCCAAAATATCTCATGAAAAACCTCTAAATGAAATACTACACAAAATTCCACACAGCATCTATGAAATTTTTTTTTTTTTTTGATACAAAACTTTGCCAGAAAAAAAAAGACCAATAATCAGGTGCCTCTATGACATTTGGAGTGGGGTAAAACTTGAGAGAACTTTCTAACAAGAAAGCTTCGCAAGCAAACTTCCATCTTAAAACATCCGCAAAACTCTTTAAAAACTTTCTAATACAAAACGAATCTAAAACCAATCATAAATCCTCTTAACGTGAGCAAACCAAAGTCTTTTCAAACGTAAGACACATCAAAACTCTTCTCAACACAACCAAATCATATTCATTTCAAATGTAAAACAAAACCATCCGTCTTTCAAATACAATACAATTTGTAAAATTTTTAACATAAAGCAGATCATAAGATTTTCGTATAAAGCAAATCATGAATTTTTTTATCTCAAAGCATAAGTAGTAAAATAAGTAACAAAGAAAAGAGGTAAGCCAATAGGAAGAGAAAAGATAAGGTTAGGGATGATAAGAGACTTCACACATGTTTGTCAAAATTCTATCTTTTACATAAACTCAAGCAAATGGAGCATGAACAAGTTTCAGGAAGACATGGAAGTATTTCATGACCTATCAATTTTTCGTAACTAAGCACATCTCCCGACCATGCAAAACCACTACGAGTTCATGAAAAAAAACATAGTCATTTTTCCAACTAAACTTTTAGTTTCATAAGGAGAAATACAAAATAATTTCATATAAATTTTTATTGCAAAAGGCTACTAATGCATGTGAAGAAATTTTACAAAGAGACTCTAAATCTTATTCTGAATAACTCAAAATGTTTCTATGAACATCACAACTTGCTACTAGAGAGGCATGAAGAAAACACATAAACCCGTACTAACACTATCTCCTCAAATAAAATTAAGAGAAGCCAAGTAATCTCGTTCTTTCTCAAGTCTGAGAAAAACACCCCAATATGATTGCCAACAAGCTTTTCACATAAAACTCGAGCAAGCAGAAAGAAAGCATCCCAAATTCATGAAGGCACGAAAACACCTTGAAAGTTTTCCAACACAAAATGCTTTCTTATGACTCTTCAAGCTTGCCAAGAAAGCTTCCCTCTTTCATAATTTATGCCAACAACAATTTCAAGAGAAATCTTTAGCCCAACCATGCCAATTTGCTTCCAAACAAAAATACTCAAAATTCTTTCTCATATGCAAGATACATAAAGGATCTGAATCCCATTGTAGGCGAAACTTCATCAAGACTTGTGAGAAAACAACAACAAAGAGGTCATGCTTCCTTGAAACCAACAAAAATCCATAGATAAGTTATGATCCAGCAAAATTTTAAAGAAGACAAGCCCACCATCAAATGATTCTCTTTAACCAAACATGCTTCCAACTAACTATGAAAGTATACCGATATTTTGCTAAATGTCATTTATAAATCATACTATCACTTCTATGGATGAACGATAAACACAACATAAACCTTTTCAATATGAATCAAACCACCACAAGAAAGACGAAGTAAGTAGTATTTAAAGCCAACGTCAATGCTCACCTTTCTTTCCATGTTTCTAAGGAGATGCATGTCTCCTTAGTTTTCTACCACAATTGCTTTCTCAAATTCATCTCAATCAAGATAACCTCAATCACTCAAACTTCCTCCAAACAAAACTTTAACACAATAAAGGTCTCTTTGAGGCATTTCATCAAGTGGTTAACATATGTTACTCAAGTAAAAAGATAAATGCTTTATGTTAAAGAAACTAAAGATACCATTCACGGGCAAGTAAGAAAGAAGAAGATCATAAGCCATTTCAACCATCACATCTTTGAAGCATAAGATCTTCATTCACAAGAGAAATACATAGATAAGACGAAGCATAAACGTACCCACAATCTCTTAGTGAGCAATACTACAAATATCTCATGCGCATGCTTTGATATAGGATCAAAATGGCCTTTTATGCATTTTTATAGTTTACACCTAAACTATAAGTCACATGGCATAAAGCAAAAGTAGGTTTCACATGAGAATCATCCATTTTTAAAACAAAACAAGTCAACATGTTGCAGCCAAAAATCAACTTTGCCTGTAGCATGATTATCACAAGCTTGTGAGGCATGAATGCATTTACTAAGAGCAAAATAACTAGAGATGCGATAACATTTTCACCATAAAAGTCTCATCCACAGTTTCAGTTATAGCCAAAATAAACTTTACATCGATGTACCTTCTCATCCACTAAATCAACTACAAGATTTAGATCTAAAACGAGAGGAAACGAGGGGAATAAGGGTAGAAGAAGAAGCTTATATACCTTTCAAAGAGAAGGAGATCGGTCGGCCAAGGGGGGGGGAGACGACGGGCTCGGTCCAGGCATGTGGCGTCGGGAGCTCGTCGAGTTCGGTCCTGGACCATGCGAAGCTGAGAGAGAAGGAGCTAGGGTGTCGGCCTTGGCTGAATTTCGAGAACGCCAGGGAGAGCGAGCGAAGGAGGACGGAGGCCGTTCGGCCTGGCTTCGTGCGAACAGAGAAGAAGCGGAGAGAGGGGGCTGCTCGATCTGGCTGGGTCGTGTGAACCAGAGGGAGACACGGAGAGCTTTGCCCGAGCTAAGTCACCCGAGAGAGGAGAGACGAGAGGGAGGTCGGGGGTAGGGAAGGAGTTCCACCTTCTTGCTTTTTGCCAACCAAGAGTCAGTGGGAGCAGATGGAGGCTTTAGTCTCAATTAGGGCGCCAAGGGAGAGGGTAGATCGGAGCCGTCCGATCAAATTCTTTGATCCAACGGTGGGATTCAAACCGGTTTGGAAATTCAATCAAATTTTGATTAAGACCTAGCTAGACTCAAGGGACTGAAATCAGGTGCAAAATTGAGTCAAGTCTGGTTCGATCCGGGTCAACTCGAGCTCACCTCGACTCGACCAAAATTAGTTCAATAAAATAAGATAAAATAAATCGACCACAAATCCATGCCGATTCGGCTTAAATCAAGCCCGACGAGGCCCGATCAAATCAATCAAATATGCTAAAGAGCAAATCAGGCTAAAAACGAGGTCAACAACGTCGACCTTAAATTCTAAAATAACTCAACCACTTACCCATCTTTCATAAATATTGGACAGCATGAATTTTACATGATTTGGTGGTTTAACTGGCTTTCTTTTTCAAGCAAATTATAAACTTAAATTGCATTAGTTAGGTCATGGATGTTAGTACTATGTTTATAGTACTACACCCCTTATATATTTATGATTAAAGGCTAGTAGTATTGGTGTACTACTGTCAACCTTATCGGTAGGTAAGCTCTTTATCTTTCAGATGCTATAAATTCCACCTATTTGCATCACATGGTGTTGAAACTTGTTTATTATGAGTTAGATTGTTAGACCTAAGCTTATGTCTCAACGGCTAACTAAGAGGGGGTGAATTGGTAATTTAAAAAATTCACTCTTATTAATTTAAAATTGAACACTTTGAAATCGATGAAATTTTTAGTGATTTTTTAAAAACTATTTTTCAACCACAGATAATAGCAAAACAAAAAAGTAAAACCTTTGTCCGTCGTCCTTTTATACCCTTCAAGTGTAGGCAGAGAACCTTCGTCCTTTTACACCCTCCAAGTGTAGGCAGAGAACCTTCGGCTATTCATACTCCTCGAGTGTCGGTAGAGATTCGGATCTCCTTGAAAATATCTTCTCATAAGAAATCTAGAAGGACAAGAGAAAAGAGTGAAGTAATCACAAATTAAAAATAGAGATCCTTACCTTTGAGTAACCAAGTGAACCCTTCACGCTCCAGTAGTAAGAACTCTCCTTCAAACACTCTCTCCTTCAATTTCCCTTCAGTTTGCATGAAGACCAAATGACAAAAAGATCTTAAGATAGTCTAACTTGGACCTTTTATAGAAAAGATATGAAAAACTGTCCAAAAACTACAATTTTCAATTTCTGACCATCCACGATCGTCCCATACAATCCAATTTTGTACGTACAAACAATGTAAAACTTATTGTGTCCAAACTTAATATGACCTAGTATGAACTCCCTTCATACTCGGTCATCATCCCGTACGAACCTGGTTCATCCGGTACGAATAGTTATTCTCAAAGTTCATTGGTACGAAAAAGCAGGAAGAATTTTAAGTTTCCAGAATAGAGAAGATCATCCTAGGACGAACAATAAAAATTATTTGGATGAATAGTTCATTTTAGCAAATACAGAGCCCATCATCTTGAGACAAACCATAATTATCGTTTGAATGAATGCGTCCAAAGCCCATCGTCCTGGGAGCAACGATAAATATCATTTGAACGAATGCATCCATAGCCCATCATCCTGGGATGAACGATAAATATCATATGGATGAATGCATCCAAAGAGCATCATCTTAGGATGAACGATAAATATTGTTTGAATGAACGCATCCAGAGCCCATCATCCTGGGACAAATAATAAATATCATTTGAATGAATGCGTCCAGAGACCATCGTCTTAGGATGAACGATAAATATCATCTGGATGAATTATACTTAGAAAAAATTTTCCTCAGTTTGTTCCATTGCTCATTCGGGAGTATAACTGACCAGATCATCCCATACGAACATGGTTCATACTGTATGATCAGTATTAAAAATTGTGAATATTAAAGCTCCCCCTCGGTGTGTGTGTGTGTGTGTGCTAAGTTACTCAATTACAATCACACTCTCTCAGACTCAAATAAAAGAAAAATACATACTCTAATATTATAAAACATTATAAGTAGATCTTTGATTTAAAGTCTTCAATAATCTGGAGTATGATTTCCCTAAAATGTTAGTGCACATAAGAGCCAAAAAAAATCTTCCAAAATGTGTTAGGAGAAAATAATAATCAAAATAATAATATTTGGAATCATCAAAATATACAAGTTGTAAGAATGTAAAACAAGCAAAGCTAAGTAGCAACTCTCTCAACACATGGATGATGCCACCTCCATCTTTCTCTCATGCATGCTTGAAGTATAATATATTTTTCTTCAAATTTCTTTTCTTCAGACCAGCTGAGTGATGATATGATCCATATATATATAAATTAAACTAAGTTGAGCCAATATTTTCCCTTGATTAGTATAGCCTACAAATTCCCTTATGTGATAAATCCTCTAAAATAATAATATAGCATCTTTAATCGAGAGTTTTCTTAGGCTGAGGCCTAAGATGTAATTAATTAAGGGGGGTTGCGCCTGTGAAACTCTTTAAATTTTTAATTTTTTTTGTTAATCTAGAGAAGCCCAAATCATAAAATATCTTATTCAAAACATTTATAATATTATCTTTTAGTTTACCTAATTTTTTCATAATTTTTGGGTATTGTTAAATTTCTTAAGAAATCGATATCTATTGATATAAGTGAGAATTTTGGGACCGTTAGTTATCTGTTTAATAAAAATTGATTAATTTAATAAAATTAATTATTATTATATTTAAAAGGCTATTCACTTAGCCCCAAAGAGAGTGAAATAAATCTTACAGTCTCAATGAGCAACAAAGATAGTAATCACTAAAAAATTAAAATAAACTCTTAACTAAATCAACCTTAAGACATTAATACTTAAACTTAAACAAAAATTTTCCTTTTATCTTTTAACAAACCAAGTCATTAATAACTTAAACAAGTTATTCAATATAGGACATACCCAAAATCATATAATCTATTACACACATCTAAATCTATTTGTTTGGACATGACTTATAGCTTTAGATTATGCCATTATTTTCTTTCTATCTATCTATGTGATGTGGCAATTTATATGTGAAATATGTGTTTGTTGATTTGTTGTTTGTGTTAGCTTTCTATGATGATTTCTATAAGGATTGTTATTTTCTTTCTTTTATGTGATGAGCGATAGATTACACATAAGTTAGGAGTGATATGGATGCTCGTGATATTTTTTACAGGTAAACATGCTCATGTAGGGCTAAAAGGGGGCTAAAAATAAATAAATAATATATAACAACTATAGGTGCTTTAGCTACTTAGCCCAAAAATAAATAAGAACATAGTCAAGTGTGGCTGATTTGAACATTTTAATTTTATCATTTAACTGCTTGGAGTGTTTTATTATAATTTCTTAGGATAACCTTACAGGTGAGTTTAGATTTTTCTCTTTATAACTATGATGCAATTTATTTAAAGAATGGAGTTGTAAAAGTCTATAAAATGGGACATTTTAATAAGATATTAGAGATCCAAAGAGAAAAGAAAGTTCCTTTACAAGAAAATTCTTTTCATTTGGATATTCTATTGAGGATGTACCATAAGAATACTGAAGGAAGATGACCCATAGAAGAACCAGGAGATGAAGATCATTATTAAAATATCTCATTTTAAGACTTGCATCGTTCTATAGGATTAAAATATATGTTGTTGTCAGTAGAGCCTATCCACCACTACTTTTTAGCACTCTGGTTGTATATTGAATGGTACTTGCCATGGACTTTAGATATTGTTATGTTGATTTATAATGATAATGTGTTTACTTTATTTGAGTAGTAAAAATGGTATATTTTTATAAGTTTTTTTTTTTTTCATGTGTATGTGCCTTGATCTCGTTAGGCTCTTAGAGATAAAATTTTTCTATTGATAATTAATGTTAAAATTTTAGAAATTAAATAACTTAAAAGATAAATAATCTAGAGAATAAGTCATAGGTCATTTGGTTCACATGCATATTGATGCATTCCTCAAATTTTTTTAGAGACTTCATCATCCAATGGAAGGGTTCAGATAATCCGACCTATGAGGATGAGGTGTTGAACTTGGGAAAGCCTAGTCTTCTAAAAAAATTATTTTATAAGTCTTTTTTTAAAATTTCATACATTTTATAATTTAGAGACATTGACTAGCATGTATTATATTAGAAACTAACTAAAATTAAAAATTTTAATTATATTTTGTCCTAGATGCATAAAATCGCTCATGAGTACAAAGCCACTTTGGAACTTCTCTAGACGTCGACTTTAAACTCTAAAATAACTCAACCACTCACCCATCATTCATAAATATTGGACAATATGGATTTTATATGATTTGGTAGTTTAGCAGGCTTTCTTGTTCATGCAAACTATAAACTTAAATTGCATTTGTTAGGTCATGAATGGTAGTACTTTTTGTACAGTATGACGCCCCTTATAGATTTAGGATCAAAGGCTAGTAATATTGGTGTACTACTGTACACCTTATCAGTGAGTAAGCTCTTTATCTTTCAAAGGCTATAAATATCACATATTTGCATCACATGGATAATGCCACCTTCATCTTTCTCTCATGCATGCTTGAAGTGCAATGTATTTTTCTTCATATTTCTTTCTTCAGACCAGCAAAGTGATGATGTGATCCATGTATATCAATTAAACTAAGTTGAGCCAATCTTTTCCCTTGATTAGGAGAGCCTACAAATTCCCTTATGTGATAAATCCTCAAAGAGAATAAAATAGTATATTTAATAGAGATTTTTCTTAGGTTGAGGTCTAAGATATAATTAACCACGAGGGGTTGCGCCTATGATACCATTTAAATTTTCAAAAAAAAATTGGTTTACTTAGAGAAGCCCAAATCACAAACTGTCTTCATCAGAACATTTATAATATTGTGTTTTAGCTTCCCTAAATTTTTTATTATTTTTGGGCATTATCAAAATTTCTTAAGAAATCAATACGTATTAGTATAAGTGAGGATTTTGGGATCGTTAGGTGTCCATTTAATAAAAATTGATTAATTTAATAAAATTAATTTTTATTAGGTTTAAAAAGTTATTAAGTTAGCCCTAAAGAGGGTGAAACAAATTCATAGTATCGATGAGCAACAAATATAGTAATCACTAAAAAAACTAAAAATAAACTCTTAATTAAATCAACTTTAAGATATTAATACTTAAACAAAAATTTCTCTTTTGTCTTTTAAAAAACCATGCCACAAATAACTTAACCAAGTTATCCAATATAATAGGATATACCCAAAACCACATAATCTATTACACATATTTAAATCTATTTGTTAGGACACGATTTCTAGCTTTAGGTTAGGCCAATATTTTCTTTTTATCTATCTATAAGATGTGTCAATTTGTATGTGAAATATATGTTGGTTGATTTGTTGTTTATGTTAGCTTTCTATAATGATTTCTATGAGGATTATTATTTTCTTTCTTTGATGTGATGAACAATAGATTACCCATAAGTTATGAGTGATCTGGATGTTCATGATATTTTTTACAGGTGAACATGCTCATGTAGGGCTAAAAGGGGACTAAAAATAAATAAATAATACATAATGGCTATAGGTGCTTCAGCTACTTAGCCTAAAAATAAATAAGAGCATGGTCAAGTGTGGCTGGTTTGAGCATTTTAATTTTATCATATAACTGATTGGGATGTTTGATTATAATTTTTTAGGATAACCTTGCAGAGGAGTCTAGATTTTTCTCTTTATAATTATGATGCAATTTATTTAAAGTATAAAGTTATAAAAGTCTATAAAATGAGGAATTTTAACAAGATATTAGGGATCTTAAGAGAAAAGAAAGTTCATTTACAAGGAATTTCTTTTCATTTGGATATCCTATTGAGGATGTACCACAAGAAGACTGAATGAAGATGACCCATAAAAGAACCAGAAGATGAAGATCAAGACTAAAATATCTCATTGTAAGACTTGCGTGAATCTATAGGATTAAAATATAGGTTGTTGTTAGTGGAGCCTATCAACCACTACATTTTAACACTGTTGGTTGTATATTGAATGACACTTGCCATGGACTTTAGATACTATTATGTTGATTTATTGCAATGATGTGTTTACTTTATTTAAGTAGTTAAAATTATATATTTTTATAGGTTTTTTTCTTGCATGTGTATATGCCTTGATCTCATTAGGCTCTTAAGGATAAAATTTTTCTACTCATAATTAAAGTTAAAATTTTAGGGATTAAATAACTTAAAAGATAAATGATCTAGGGAATAAGTAGGAGGTCATCCGAGTCGCAAGCATATTGATGCATTCCTCAATTTAATTTTTAAGAGAATTCCTCGTCCAATGAAAGAGTTCAGATAATCTAACTTATGAAGATGAGGTGTTAAACTTGGGGAAGCCTAGTCTTCTAAAAAAATTAGTTTATAAGTCTCTTTAAAATTACATACATTTTATAATTCGGAGACTTTGACTAGCATGCATTGTATTAGAAACTAACTAAAATTAAAAAATTTAATTACATTTTGTCCTAGATGCATAAAAACACATATGAGCACAAGGCCACTTTAGAACTTCTCTAGATGTCGAACTTAAATTCCAAAATAACTCAACCACTCTCCCATCTTTCATAAATATCAAACAGCATGTATTTTACGTGATTTGGTAATTTAGCTGGCTTTCTTTTTTAAGCAAACTATAGACTCAAATTGCATTAGTTAGGTCATGGATGCTATTACTGTGTGTACAGTACGCCACCCCTTATAGATTTAGGATCAAAGGCTAGTAGTATTGGTGTACTACTATACACCTTAGCAGTGGGCAAGCTCTTTATCTTTCAGATGCTATAAATTTCACATATCTGCATCACATGGATGATGTCATCTCCATCTTTCTCTCATGCATGCTTGAAGTACAATGTATTTTTCTTCAGATTTCTTTTCTTCAGACTAGCAGAGTGATGATGTGATCCATGCATGTCAATTAAACTAAGTTGAGCTAATCTTTTCCCTTCATTAGGAGAGCCTACAAATTTTCTTATGTGATAAATACTCTAAGAGAATAATTTCTTAAGCCGAGGCCTAAGATGTAATTAACCATAGGGGGGTTACGCCTATGAAACACTTTAAATTTTCAATTTTTTTTTTGTTTGGCCTAAAGAAGCCTAAATCACAAACTATCTTTGTTAGAACATTTATAATGTTGTATTTTATCTTCCCTAATTTTTTCATAATTTTTGGGCTTTGTCAAAATTTCTTAAGAAATCGGTACCTTGGTATAAGTGAGGATTTTTGGACCGTCATGTATCCGTTTTACAAACTGATTTTAACAAAAAATTTTAAATTAAATAAGATAATTTATAAATATTTTTTTATAATTTTTGAAATCCTTAAAAAAATTTTATGAATTTTTAATAAAAATTATTATAATAATATTATTATATTATATTATATTAAATTAAAACATCTTAAATCACTAATCCTAATCTCTATTCATTTTCATTTCCATGGCTTTCCATAGCTAACAGAGATCATTTTAGGAAAAATAGAGGAGAAAGAGAGGTGAGAGAAAAGAAAGTTTTTATTTTTAGGGGACTTCGAGCCATTTTTGTTTGTCGGCTCAGTAAGGAAACTTGTTCGCCTCGAGGTAAGGCATATAATGCCCATCTTATTATTCAAAATGTGTAAATATTTGAAATAAAAGAATATTTGAAAACTTAGATTGGTTTGTGTGGCTTGTTGAGCTGTTGTAACTTATTGTGGTTCTACTTCTGATTTTTAGGATCTTGAAAGGGGAAAGAGGTTGTGGACTAGAAATTTAGGATCATATATGAGGTTATATATATTTTAATATTTTGATTTTTGTATGATCTTGGCTAGTTAAATTTTCAGTTCTATAATTCTTGTCTATAGACATGTACTGTAGTATAGATATTTATTTTAATGAATAAAAAAACTTTTTGGATGAGTTTTTCTTGTATTTGGATATTTTAATATTTCTATAATTTGTCATTTATTTTAATGAATATTGACAAAAATTTTCAAATAATTCTAAAACTATATCTTAGGGTTTGCTTGTCACAGCTCAACACGATATGATCTGTCCTTGTCAGGTTGGGTTGTGACAACTAATCCTCAAATCAAATAAACTCCATTCAAACTGATGTATCAGATAGGAAAAATCTCATAACTTTGATCAGGTTATATATACTATTATCCATCGAGGTGTGTAAATGAAAATAACTATCCTATATGGTTAATTGTATATATGATCTCATCTGCACTTCCATTAGCCTTCTTTCGTAGAGTGTAAAGGCCTACAACTATTTTGTCCTACGGGATAGTGCGATCGTACCCTTTGCATTCTATTCCATGTAAGAAAAATCCTTTTGGAGACCCACATGACCTACCTAAATCTATACAACTTTCCAACTAAACTGATGGCTAAAAATAACATGAAAACGCCCAAATTAGATTTTCTCTCACTAAAAACCCTCATATATGGCATTTAAATGGGTCTGAATAGTAAATTTAAAACATATATAAAGTGCATTTAATAGCCTTGCACTGCATCGCTACCAACTAGTGCTACAGGGCAAGTTCATTTTTTCAAATTCTAGAGCCTAGAACATTGCTATGTCACTATTTTGCATCTGTTACTTTAGCAGTGTTGAGGCTCTCGGACACCCAACATTGGGGCGCTCAAATAGTAATACTTTTCAATTTTTTGCCAAAATTTTCTTCAAATCCTTAGGACTCTTTCTAGAGTATATGCAACTATTTTCAAGCATTAAAACACTTTAAAGCATATGAAAATGAGTTCAAAATATAAAATTTCAAATCTTATTTGACTTGTGTTAGCTCAGAGATGTTTGCCTTCTATTTTTCAAAACCTTACAAAGGAAAGGAACTTGTTGAGTAGCAGTTCAGAAACTGATATATGTCTACGTATGTATTTCTTTCTTTTAATTTTTATACACTCGTCACTAGCTATTGTTATGCTTTATACTTCTACTTGTAACCATGTACTCTTAGTGTAATCATTGTGTATATATTTTTTATAATAAAATAAAAAGATAACTTTATGGATGAGTTTATTTTTAGTATACTAAATATTAATAGTAGCTCTAGGTTTTGCTGTTGGTTTTAAATCTTATTTTGGAAGAAAAATCTGAATAATTTTCAAACTGGATCCTCGGGTGTGCTTGTTATAAACCAACAAGATATGATTTGTCCAATTTGTGGGTCTTATTGGGTTGGGTTGTGACATTATAAGAAACCTAAAAAAACTTCATTGGGAGGTAATTAAGTGGATTCTCAAATACAACTGAAGCTATGTGTAGCTTTAGTTGATCTTCATAAATGATGAGAGCAAGGATGAGCCACACTACAAGTATTATGATTGGTTCTACATATTAGGAGGATTTATCACAATCAGTTTATAAGTGGGCTATTATTAATTTTGTGTGGAATATTATTTTGTCAATCAATCTTGTTGTATTGTTACCTCGAGCCTCAATTCAATTTGATGAGCTAGCTTGGGGGGGGGGTGATGGTCCTCCCCTTTAAGGTTTGGGTGCTTTGCACTCTAAATTTTTTTTTCTTACAACCATACAATATTGTGAAGCCTATATTTTTCTTATAGATAGACAAAGAGCATAGCACTGTGTCCCTCTAAAACCCAACACTACCAAGGAGCACTGCGATGCTTCAAACCCTAGTGCTGCAATGTTGTTATACAAACATGAGATAGAGAGTTGAGTGCCGCGGGGCTTTAAACTTGGTGTCATGACACTGCGAGATGGCCTGGTAGGTTTTTTCTTGTTTTTCATTAAGGGTTGTTTCCCTTGGTAATTTTAGTTTGTTTCTCTTTGTTTGTTCAAGTGAGAGAATGGTGCTAGAGAGAAGAGAGATAATGAGAGAGTGAGAGAGTGAGAGAAGAGAGAGACGTATACTATTTCATAGTGAATTTTTTAGTGCGGTGTAGTGTGACCAACGAAGGATTCAGGGGGGGGGGGGGGGGGGGTAGTGGAAGCACGCGCCCCCTATCAAAAAAATTTGTGCATATGTGATATGGTGAGATTTATCGCTTGCATGAACTACTGTACTGTTACTATAAAAATATATAAAAAAAGTATAGCAAATCCAAGTACATGGTAATTGTGAGCTTCTTCCACTTTTTCTGTGTTAATTTTGATCATACATTTTGCAAAAAAAAAAAAATGGTATAGAAGTTGAAAGTAAATGCAAAATCTCAAAAAAAAAATCTGAATAACAATATTGTTTTTTTTTAATATATCATAATTGGTAAATCGATATTTATCTGGTTTATAAATGATTTGTAAATTTGGATAAATTAATTATGGTTAGTGTTTGTTCATTTTTTTGCTTTATAATTGTCTATGCTAATCCAAACCCTGATGAAAAAAGTTGAGAAAAAATTTGTCAAAATATATTTAGGCCTCCACTGAAAAACTTTTTTGGCTCCACCACTGAGTGTGACTCCATGATTTTTTTTTTCTCATTTTCATATTTTTTCACGTTAAATCATGGTGTTCCTTCTTTCTGTAGCTTTTTCACTTTCTGTTTGTGTTCATTGTATGTTTTTTTTTTTTGTGCAAAACATGGTTGCTCAACTATAATCACCTGACTATTATCACCACTCTTCATTGCATCTTCAACATTTTCTATCACATTCATTAAGAAGTCAATCTTATAATTGTTTAATGTTTGGTAATCTCATCTTCTCTAATTGAGGGGTATAGCATACTAAAATAACTTCAATTATTTCAATTAGCTTATGACTCATGATTTTTTTTCTTTAAGGAGGATTTTGATGTTGCTTCCGCAACTTATGTGTGTAAGGCAGGGGTGTCAATTTCGGGTCACGGGTCGGGTTTGGGTCGAACCCGAACTGACCCGGGTGGAAAATGGGTCGACCCTAACCCGACCCGGGCAGAGAAACGGGTCGAAAATCCGAACCCGGACCCGACCCGGCGGGTTGCCGGGTTGACCCGACACGACCCGGCACCGCGGCAGCACGCGGCGGCGCGATCGGCACGCGGCAGCAGGCGACGGCGGCAGCGCGCGGCACGCGGCGGGGGGCAGCGGGGCAGCGGCGCGTCACGCGTGGCAGCGCGAGTGCTGGGCAGCGGGCGCGGGCAGCGGGGGCGGGCAGCGGGGGCAGCGGGGCGGGCAGCGGGCAGCGGGGCAGCGAGGCGGGCAGCGGGCAGAGGGCGGGGGCAGCGGGCAGGGCGGGATTTCGAAATTTTTTAAACTAAACGGGTTGGCGGGTTAACCCGGCAACCCGCCGGGTCAACCCGGACCCGACCCGTTTTTTAAACGGGTCAATTTCTGGAACAATATAAGACAAGACCACAAAACTCTCACTCTATTAACATAAATTTTCTAGCATGCAACAGTACATCTATTCCTTGGTCTTTTACTAAAATAATAATAATAATAAAACTCCTTTTATTAATTATCTATATTAATACATTTATTTAAATAACCTTTCCATCAATATATAATAAATCAGATCAGCAGTAATAAGCACATAAACATTTATAGTTAATTCCATCTGCAATCGAAATGCACATTCCAAAACCATTATTTTTTTCAAAGCACTGTTCTTTACAAGCACGACGGTCGCAGCCATTTCGACTAAGAATCATTGAGCATCTTTGCTGTGCCTCTACCTTTGGGGCCATCATTTCAACTTCATTATATATATATATATATATATATATATATATATATATATATATATATATATGCGTCAAGGATGAGAAATTTAATATGATAAAATATATGAGAAATTTAATATGATAAAATATATCAATCATAAAATAAAATTTCTATTTATATATATATATAGAGAGAGAGAGAGAGAGATCTTAATCTATTATGCATGCTCTTTTAAAAACAAGTGCCCAAATCATAAAAAAAATAATTACAAATTTATAATTAGCTTTAGAAAAACAATATAAGCTTATTTATTCATTATACTATATATTTTATTTTTCGGATGAGAGAATAATAAAAAAGAAAATAAATTTCTTTGCAAGAAAATTATTATTTGTTTGCATGTTTAAAGAAAGATTTTTATTGTCTTTGCAAATAAAAAAAACAATATATGAGAGGAATCATTTGGACAACTTCTAAGATTTCATGGAAAAACGCTTTTAATACCTGAAGCAAACACAATGAGAATCAAAAGAAGGAAGGAAACGCTTGAAGGCTTTGCCATCGTTGATCTCAGCAGTTAGAAATAAGAAAAAGTAGCAGTAATTATGAAAAAATGGTTTGGCAATTTATAGAATAAGTGCCAATAGAATATATATACAATTACATTTCTATTCTTAATGTATAGTGCTTCCTAATATAGAACATTGACAACTAAAAATAGATAATTTACATCAAAAATAAAAATGGCTAAAAAATATGTTTCCACAAAATATTAGTTCCATAGTTTTAAACAGCTAGCTTTTGGTTGCCTTGTGACTAAAAATAGTCTATTGGCTTAAAAGGTATGTCATAGCTCATTTTTTGAAGTACCAAAAAAAAAAAAAAACTCACATATGAATATGTTGAGAGAGATTTCCGGGAGATACCAAGATTTTTTTGCATGTAAAAGGAAGAGCTATGAGGCCTAGCTCTATTGAAATGAATACTTTGGGGAAAGTCAATGGTTATAGAAGGCATATTTCCACAATATTGTAGATGATATTAAAGTTTTATTTTTAAATTATCTTGAATATATATATATCTTAAAATGCACGACTGTAGTATTCCACGCGTTAACCGAGGACCGCTTCACGCGGTTTCACTTATCCACACAAACAAGGATCCGAGTCATTGATTTCGTGCTATTTGAGATTAACAGCTTGGATCGAGCCAGACTGCAGCTTGAGCCGCGGGATCGAATACACGTCAGATGAACCTACAGAACGACGTGATTATAGGCGTTGATCTTAAGATCAACGGCTCCAAAAACATGCATTCAGACACAATCCGTCTAAAACCCTAGAGAGGGTGTTTTGAAGATATCTATCAAACAGTTCAATATATTTCAATGAAATTTTAAATTTAGATTTAGTTAATGAACAAAAAGAATGGTGAATTAAATTCAAGGCTTAAAAATTACTTAATGAAAATCTATTTGATCCTAAGTGTTATAACCTAGGGTTTTAGATTATACCTCATCCAATGGATGGATTAATCCATTTAAGGTCTTGTTGCACTTGTGAACTGTCCACGCTTAATCTATCTTAAAAAACCTTGGCCTGAAAAGCTCTCCATCGCACACTACAGACCTTGGACGGAAAATGGCTTAAGCTTGCCGGAATCTGGTCGACGGCGAGCTTTAACCAGTCAGGTTAAGTTTAAAATGTGTGAAGGGATGTTTTGAGAGCTCAAAAGAACTCTCAGTTGATTTAGAGGAGGCTTGAGAGGTAAGAGAAGGGCTAGGTTAGAATGATCCTTCACTAGGGTGTTTTGCCCTATTCACTTGCTCTCTGAATGAATGGGCGACTGAGAACTGCTGGATGGACTCCAAGATGCTGCCATTTGTCTAGGGAGTAGGTAGAAGCAGTGTCGAAGGACGGGTACAAGGACATGCTATGTGGAAAGTCCATTTGTCCTTATACAAGCATGTGGGTTTGATTTCAATCCTTTGATCTTGATCCAAGGGTTGGGAATGGATTAAGAAGACTCTAGAAGGAGTTTAGGAAGCTGGGAGTATTCAAATTAGAATGGAAATTATTTTAAAGTGTACATTTTAACCATTTAATGGTCATTTGACCAATCAATGGTCCATGAGAGCTGAGGTGGCAAGTGAGAGGGGTTAATGAGCTCGATTGGAGAGGGTATTGGTTCAAAGCTATAGGTTCAAAGTTTAAATGAAATAACCCATGTATAGGAAAGTTTGACCATGTATTTTTAAGTTGACCAAGTCAACATGACTTAGATTTGATTGGCCCATAATTAGAAAATATTTGAGCCATGGTTTGGAGTTGATTTGAAAGGGATAAGATAGCTTGAAGTTGGAATTTAAGTGTTTGAAAAGAGATTTGACCGAGTGGGTTGTATTTGACCATGTCAAACAACTCATGATTGATTTGAGTATGCTTGAATCATGCATTTGAAATGAGTTTGAGAGCTTGGAGAGTTCAAATTGGTTAAATTGGTTGAAATAACCCATTCAAAGCCTTAAAAGAGTTTTGAGTCAACCTAGGTTGAATGGGTCAAACAGATTGACCCAAAGGCTGGAATTGGACTTAGCCAATTTGTTATGATATTTTGAGTCTATTGGAAGTGATTCCAAGGTCTGGAAAGTCAATTTGGTCAAAAATGCCTGTTTTAACTCTTAAGGGCATATTTGGTCAACCTAGGTTGACTTAGTCAACCAGGTAGACCCAGGGTCTGGGTTTGGATCCAACATGTTGGGTTTGATATTTGAAAATTGTTGGAAGTGGTTCCAAGCAATTTAGAGTTCATTTGGTTTGAAATTGATATTTTAACCCCTAAGCGATACTTTAGTGATTTTGACCCCTAGTCAACTGAGGGTCAAAGTGGGTCCACCAAAGTGTATTTTAATATTCAATAGGTGGTAATTAAATGTTTGGAAGTGATTGGAGGCTTTGTATAAAGCTCCAAGGTTAAAATCCACTATGTGGAAAGTCCGGTGGCATAGGATATAAATATTTGAAGGTTTTATAGCCTTTGGATTTCAATTCAATTTCTGATGTTGGAGACCTCAGAATGGGGTCAAATTTGGATGGTTACCTCTAGAGACATGTCTTATCACTTTGCAAGTGATAAAATCTGAATCGAAAGTCATTTGATAGGGTTTTGAAGTATTTGAAAAATCCTTGAAAAAAGCTTTTAGGATGGAGCCTTCAGCCTTGGATTTTAGTCTGGATTGATCTAAGATCTAAGTAAATCCTAAGGTCTGGATTCTAGGAGGATCCTAGAGTTTGGATTGATCTGAAAGAATCCTAGGGTCAAGATAGATCCTAGGGTTTGGAGTCTAGAAGAGTCTTAGGGTCTTGAGTAGATCATAAGGTCTAGAGTCTAGATTGATATGGGGTCAGGATTAATCTGGAGTCTGGATGGGTCCCTAGTGAACTCATACAAAAATGAGGTCAACAGTGTCGCGAGCTTCTTCTCCCCTGATTTCTCCGTTATGGTTTGCTTAAACTAAATTTCTCTTAATAGGATAAATTAGGTTTGCATTAATCAATTTTTTTTTAAGAAAGTTTAATTAGATATAGGTTGAGACTACCTATGGGTACAAGCCCATAGGGTAAATACCCCCCCCCCCGCCTTCCCTTCTTCTTAATAAGAGAGCACTCTCGATTAAAAAAGTTATTTATACTCAAAATTTAGTTATGTATTTAATGTTCATATTTGAATATAATTATTGGGGTAGAAGATGGAGGTTGTTGTGATCAAGAGTCAACGGCTTCATCATCCTGCCCATACCAATGGGCCTAGTATGCCATTATTAAAGGTTTTTGTGATGTGACTCTAGGGAACCTAACTAATAACCGTTCATTAATCTTTTGAACAAACTAAAGTAGAAGTGTTTGTGAAAGATGTGCTTTCAAGGTTGGCATCAGCTCACTCAATAGCAGAGGGTTTATTATACCAATTTCACTAAGTAGTTCAGAGGCATAAGGCATTGCCACTTATAATTCAAACAAACTGAACACGACTAACCATCAATTGTCTCATAAGTCTTTGCTTGATTCTAAGAAGTGTCTATGACAGTGAAACTTAATTAATGGATTTGATTTTGATTGATAGACTTGTTATTATAAAAGTTGTCCTGATTTAAATTAAGACTTACATTCTCATAAAGGCACTTGAATTTGGTATAATTTGACAAGGTAGCTCATTATAGGTTGTGATGTTTAGACATTAAAGTGACCTATATGGATAGGCTAGGAGTGTCAGTGAGTCAGGACGACATGTGAGTCGGCTCGACAAATGACTCGTGAGTCAGGTTCGATGAGCTAATGAATCAAGCGTGAACCTGACTCGACTCGTTAACTCGTGAGCTAGCTTGTTTAAAAAATATTAGTATAATTAAAAAATATTAGTATAAAATGCATTTAAAATATATTAGAATTTAGGATTTTAAGTACAAAATTGTTTAAAATTTTTAAAAAGTATTTCTCACATTCTCATATGAAGTTATTCTTTATTATTTTTCTTCTTTTTTCTCATTCTTTTAATTATTTTATTATAATAATTATTTTATCTCTTTCATAGTAAATGAGCCAACTTCAGATATTATTTTATCATTTTATTACAAAATTGTTTAAAATTTTATCATTTTATTATAATAATTATTTAATCATTTTATTATAATAAACGCATAGTTAACTCCAAAAAAAACTTCAAAAGAGCATGCCTCAACTTCAGATATTATTTTATATTTTTAGATATTATCTAAACTTGAAATGAAAATTAACAAATCTTACTATTAATAAAATAAAAATTAGATAACTTAAGAATTAAAAAATTATTAATGATCCAAAAAAAAAAAAAAAACTGCTACATAAATTTATGTGAACATGTAAAGTAATATAGAATAATAAAGTAAATAATATAAAATATTACCAAATTTAAAATGCTTTTTTTCTTACAAATTTTTTAATAAAATCTTAAATAGAAAAAATCATTAAAAAAAAAACTTGATTACTTTTTAAGATATTGTAAAGTACTACCGAATGAAGATGAATCTTGTGCATTTAAAATATTCTTCAAATTTTAAAAATAAAAATGAAACTCTAAATTTTTAAAATTGAAACAAAATTTATGAATGGAATAATTTAAATCGTCCTTGAACTAATTTGAATAATTTAAAAATATAAATAAAGTAAATAAATAAATAATAGAATGACATTTTTTCCCACTTAGCACAATTTTAAAGTTTTTATGATAGGTTATTTCTTTCTTGTATTTTATTTTTAATATTTTATTGTATTATAAGTTTATATTACAAGATATTGATTATTTCATCATAATTATTTAATTGTTTTATTTTTTGAATGAGTGTCATAATTTTATTTTATTTTTTTACTTTTTTCTTATTATTTAAAAAAATTATATTGATAAATTATTTTATTTAATCAAATTTATTAATATAGATTTAAACGAGAATTTGACTCTTAATAGCATAAAATGAAGAAAATATACCGCTCATTTTAGCCTATTGTTGAGAGCTTAGACTACAAATTAAGAGCTTATGAGTTTCAGTCTTCTGTATGTGTTATGTGTATGAATTTATCTTAATTAATCTAACTATCCTAAAAAAATAAAATAAAATGGAGATAATTAATTCATGATGTTGTTCTAATTAAATTTATTATAATAGAATAATCATATAAAATAAACTTTCATTCTTTTTAAATAAAACTATTTATAATATCTATTCCAACTTCCCAAAGTTTACTTTACCAACCCAAAATCCACATACCGCTTGAAGGGGAAGGGAAAGGCCCGGCCCCGCCTATTCTGACTTGTTCTTGGTTCCGTGGTCGCGACAGCGAGAGGCCGCGCCATGGAAACGGCTCTCTGCCGCCCTAGCTATGTTTTGCTATTCCTCGTCGTTCTTCCGATTACTTTTCATTGTTCGAGCGGAGAGGTGGTCACTCTCACCGCCGATACCTTCACAGATAACTAGATAAGGTACTGTGACAGTCTGATCCGCCCTATGAGGTCTTTGTAGCCTCTTCTCGTTGTTTCTTTTGTCCAATCCAAGAGTATTAGATGTCGATCTTCTTTCATTGTCGATATACTTATTGTGCTTTATTGCCCATTTGATTAAGTCCTGCCAATTTGAACACGTATGCTCTTTGCGTGGGCGAATTACGTGAAGTTGGTACTTTTTGACAGTTGAGCGGATCCTGTTTTATTTGGCTCAGATTTTGGTGATGATGGCAGTATTTGATTTCTTTAATGGAAAAGGCTCTATGGAGTATTAATGTTAAGCTCTTACTTTTTGTTACGAACCTTTTTTTTTTTCCTTTATGTATCAGTATTTATTGAAAATTGAAGTCCAGGCACTTTTGAATATCAGTCCAAACTTCAATGAACAATAATGTTGTGTTTTCAAGTTGTCACCACGTCAAAGCTTGCATGGGATGTAATCTGTGTTGACTGGTAGTTTCCTTGCTGTTAGGTTTATGATCTGAGATTTTTACAATTCGCGGACATTCAGTGGTAAGAATAATTCGGTATTGCAGTTTGTTTAATCATCTGATAATCACAATATTTTGCATGCAAAGAAAGCCTTCATTTTAGCTTTTTTTTTCTGTTAATAGATGCATTCAGGGAAAAGATTTTGCCAATGTCTTGTTTGCACCTTAATCTTATCAGACCAAATGGGGGCATGCAATTCAAATTGAGCAACTACATTGCAATGTTTTTCATGTTTCGGGTGTGATTTATCATGAAACTAGCCTGCTGGAGCTCATTCCATGGGTTTTGGTCCTCGTAATTTTTACATTGACTGGCATCAACTGAATTTACGCATTTGAGAGTATTAAGCGTTATTTTCCTTGTGTTGAAATCTTGATGTTAGTGTGACGCACATCTTTGTTGAATATTTTTCATGAATCAGATTGCAGTCGCCAACCTCTGTGTGACCACATGCCTGTTCTTACTCAGTGTTTCCTACTACTTGTTGTAATTAGACTATTTTAGAGAACGCATTTAAAATTCTGAACTAATTCTTTTGTAAAAGAGCAACCCTTGATCTGATCTGCCTCCAAACAACTTAGCATCAAAATTGGCTGTAGATAACTTGGGTAGCATTTAACATTCCCTTGCATTCTTTAAATTAATTATAAGACATGTCTTTCACTGTTCCCGTGTGATATTTTATTTTATTTTTTTGTTTTTTATTTTTTTTTTATGTTGGGATTTCCAGTTTTCTATCCATTCTACAAGCAATGTCATCAGCATACTTTGTTGTGCAAGGTGATGTTTTTGTTATTTATGCATCTCTTGAGCTTCAATCATTCACCCATGTAGCTTAATGTGTCATTGGATATCATATTCCATCTTTGGGAATGAAAACAAATTTATAATTAGAAATTTTCACATGCCTAAATATTCTTTATATATGAATTGATTGCTTTAACATTGAATTGTCGAGTCCCAATCCCTGGATAACAAAAGTGGAGAGTTACATTAACAACTAGCATAAAACATATCAAATAATCATGACATAAATTTTGTTAATGTATTAATTGGGTTTTCAATGGAAATGTTGTGTTGTATCGCCTGAATACAACAAAAATTGTGCAAAAGGTCGTTGCATCGACGCCCTGGTGTACCGTTAAATAAGCAATGTTTCTCACATTGTGGACAGATGTAGGCAAAGATGCTAATTTATAAAACTAGAATTAAAATAGAAACATGGAATATATGTACTCTTAAATGCTAATTAATGGAATTAATAGATCTAGTTAAGCATAGGAATAAGTATTCTATGTATTTAAGAAACTAAATGGGCTGAGCAAAATGCTAAGGAAATTGATAGTTTAGAATTTAAACTATAGTATTTAGGTATGAGTCATATTAGAAGTGGTATATATGTAATTATAAATAAGAGTTTGAAAGATAATGTGATGGGGACATCAGCAGCGATTTCGACACATGTATCTTCAGGAGATGCCGGAGATCGACGGCCACGATCATGATCTGTATTTTCATCATTTTATGTAGTATTTTATTTTTATTTTATGTTTTTCCATTTTTGCCCTTATGGGTATTTGGTAGCTATTGTAGCCCAAGGGGCATTTTAGTCTTTTATTTCTCTTTGTCATTGTGAGGCCTATTTATATGGCCCTTCTCTTGTAATAGTTTTAGTTTTGGATGAATGAAAATTTAACATTTCATGTTCTCTTTGTGAGTGCAAAACCACCACGATCTCTTAGTGAGTTCGTAGGAGAAGCTAGATCTCTTTATGAGTTCTAGGTTTTTCTCGTTCTACTGTTTTCCTTTTTTTCTCTTGATCAATTCATCGTCGTGGAGATTCGGGTTGAAGCACTTGTGGAAGATTGGAATTCACTCCTTGAATCCCTATATTTTTTCATACTTCTTCCTCCCCTTGCTCTTGCCGCCGCCTCCTCCAAACAACCCCAAGCCGCCGGCCTCTTGGCATCCACCTCCCGCCGGCCGGCCACCCCACCCGTGACCCGCCCCCTTGCCCCTTCCTCAAGCCGCCGGCCGCCCCCTCCATTGAGCCCCAATTTTGGAATTTCAAATTTTTCTTTGGTCATTAATTGCTTCCTAATTTAGCGCCTTAATTTACGCCATCAATTTAATTGATTTTCAATTTCAAATTTGAAATTCAAATTGTGTAAATTGATTGCCCTCCTAATTGGAAGTTTTTTTTCTTTAAGAAAACTGAAGTTTTATTTCAGATTTTAAAAAATAAAAAATAAAATCTGAAATTAAATTGGTGGTCCCCACTTATTAAACATTCCCCCTCCTCTCTCCTCATTATGTGTCCGGCCCCTTAATGGCCCCCTCTCTCTCCTAATCACAAAATAGCTTAATAAAAATCTGAGCTGTTTCGGATTTCATTAATTCCTACAGGAATTAATTGGAAAACCTCCAAAACCCATTATTCTACATTGAAATAACGCTTGGCCTTCTTCCCCCTGCTGGCCGGAACTCCCCCATTCCGTGCACACAAGTTCCCTTCCACAGATCTCTCCCAAACGCCATCTTACGGGAGTTTTCTGCATTCCAAGGATTGCAGCCAGAGAATTTCAGCAACTGGTAGTGTTTTTCCTGCAATATTGAAGCTTCAAAACTACTGTTTTACAAGGCCAACCTGCTGTCCAAGTTTTCTAAAACATCAAAGCTGCTGAGAGACCCTCTCTCTAGTGTAGCCCTACCCGTTCTACATTAATCAAAGGGACGTTGGATCATCCTTGGACGACCGCCATCCTCCACCACTCCGGCCCCCTATCCAAGAACGACGATCTTAGGCTCCTTCCTCGGAGTGACCGCAGTTCTAATGTGGAGACTCTTCTTCCGCTAAAGCATAGACTAGTTGAGCGCATGGGCTCCAAAGGTGAAAGTTCTTATTATTACATTGTGGATTCTTGTTTATCGTCGTAGTTTTACAATTGATCTTTGCATTTTCTTAAATTGTTTGGTTAACCGACTTCAATCTTCGTTGCCTACAAGTTAAAAACTAAGAATTCTAAGAATCAAACCTTTGTCATAAGCAATAAATTTATTTCGGATTATTTTGTTAAAATTGCTCTCTTTAATTTCTTAAAGTAACTCCATCGCATGTACGTTTCACATCATCTTGGTATCAGAGCATAGTAGGCATGCAGGACATGTTAGAAAAACATCTTAGGGTCTAACCGTTCATTCTAGCTTTAAAATTGCATGCATATCATTGCGTAGTTTCAATTTACTCACTGTTTTCCCTGCTGTAATTGCATTTCCTGCACACATTCATTGGCATTTAAGTCATCCTAGCTAGAGTGTGATTGCAGCCTTTTGACTTACTTTGTTTCTTTTTGCTTAGGGCAACCACACCCTTGAGTTTGACTGCTGTCCTCACTGTTCCAGCAGCTTTTAGCCTTCGTTTGGTGAACTTTTAGTCTTTGTTTGAGTGCTGTCCACTCCCTCGGAACCTTTCAAACACCTAGACAACTTAGGCAACGACTAAACCTTGCTGTCCAGAAAATTCCTGCACCCTTTACAAGCCTTAAGGTGACTCTAAACAAATGTGTAGTTGCTGCCCCCACCCTAGCAACCTTCCTAAGTGACTAGGTTACCTAACCCACTAGTGTAGCTTGCTGTCCGAACATTTTCTGCACCTTGAAGTGAGCCTACGTGAGCCTAACTTTGTGTCTATATGACGTCCCTTACACCCAATCAGCTTTAATTGTCACTTGACACTTCCCAATGGACCCGATAAGACTCCAAAAGAGTTTAGATGACATTGTTAACCTAGTGGGCAATATGACTACAATTATGACGGAGAAACCTGTTGATTATCCCACTCTATGTACGTGCCTCAGTCAATCAATCATGCTAGTCGGAGGATGCCCCACTCGACTTATCAACCTAGACCTGATCCTAGGCAGCAACGACCTCACTTAGAGTCACATTACCGTCTGCCTACCTTTGATGGTTCTTTGGACCCTTACTATTTTAGGGAATGAGTTAGACAATTAGAGGATTATTTTGAATCGCGTGAAATCCCTAATTCTCGCCAATTTAGCATTGCTAGGTTGAGCGGTAATGCTCTCCAATTTTGGATGAGGTTGGAAGATCATAAAGAGTCTCGTGGCGAATACCCCACCTCCGATTGGAAAAACATGAAACGAGAACTTGGATTAAAATACACTTCCCCCACTAGTGGTCACCCATCCTTTAGTAACATCAGGGTTGCTGCCCCACCCTGTAGGTCCTCTCCAAAACTTAAAGGCCGACCCTCTATTGGGTTTTCTGATAGTTCAATCTCTTATAGCTCCCCACTTGGACCCACTTCTAGCCATCCCATTCAACCTTTAGACTCCCCATTCCTTGACCCTGCAGGTATGATTGTAATAAAGGAATGCATTAAAAAGAAGAGGTCCCCTGAACCTGAGACTGAGTGCATCCATTTCGTGGATACTAATGATAATAACGAAGAATTCTTTGAGGATAAAACTGAAGAGATTGAATCAGACTCCCTGAATGACTTAAACCCTAAGCTAGGAAAGCTAGAACCTTTAAACGCCGACACCTTAACCCACCCCGATCCTAGTCTCCTCGAGGATAAGCCTTTGGACAAAGTATGCCTAGATGATAGTAATGTGACCTCGAAAGGAGCTAATCGGACGTCGAACACTTTGAATTTAAATTTGGAAGATCCTGATTTAGTTGTAACACCTACTGAGATGACTCCGGATAATTCTGATGATTCTGATTTAATTTTGGATAATTTTGATTTAGTTTTGGGTAATTCTTATTTAATTTTAGATAATTCTGATGGCGACTTAGTTAATCTTGAGTTGGAAATAAGTCAATCGAAGTTATCACCGGAGTTAAGTGACACGGAACCTACGGATCTTAGGGTTAAAATCAAACCTGATTCTACTTCGGAAGACAGTACCTTGAGTTTGAAAGTCTTTGAGCCTGATTTGAATAATGAACCTCCTTTTGTTTCATTAAAGTCTAACTTTGGAGCTGCTTATCTGGATTTTTATTTGGCCGAATGTGTCATTCCTGACTTCTCTCTTACTATTGTACCCACATATGTCCTAGAAACTCTTCCCCATCTTATAAGCCCCATACCGTCTGACGAATCTTTGAGTTATCCCCTTATGGATGTGAGTCAGGACCAATCATCCTATTTTATTCCTGATTACTACTTTTTGCCCGTTATAGCCTCGCCCTACCATGATGAGGACCATCTCTGTCCTAATTGGATTAATCTGTTCAATTACACTACCCTCACTAGGAGACTACCTACGACTTTAACTGAGACTTCCCATAGAAGTACCCTGGTAGCTAAGAACATCTTCATTACTCCTACACCAGTTCCCTTAGACCAAACACTTTAGACCTCTTTTGTGACTCGTCCACCTGTTCTAGCATCGTGTTCGTGTGAGTTAGTATGTTGTGTGAGTGTTGTAGTATGTTGTCTTCCTAATTTGTATGTTATTTTAAACATTTGTAAGCTCATGAGTCTTGTCAATCATCTTGCACACTCGATCTCTTGCATTGCATCTGCATGTCACCGTCAGGAGTTACTCAATGAAATTAAAAGGAAAATTGAACAAAGTAACACCCATTTTAAAATTATTGCTGATACAAAAGATGGTTCAAAGAATTCAAAGTTGGAGACTTTGTGATGGTACGAGAAGTTGCAAGCTCGAGGCACCGGACCATTTAAGGTAATCTCAAAGGTTAATAGTAATGCATACGTACTGGACCTCTCTTGAGGCTTTAACATGAATCCTACATTTAATATAGAAGACCTATTAGCCTTTGAAGGACCCGAATCTTAACCCCAAAATCCACTCCTTAAATTAGCCTTGTGTGACCCCCACCTGGTGAGATCCCCCAACATAGCTCCACTCCCCAATTTACCTTACTCACCTATAGCGGAGAAGATCAAACCAATACTAGATGATGAGGTCATTTCCACAAAGGAAAGTGGGCGCCGAAGATACCGAGTTCATTGGAAAGGGACACCGGAGATAGAGGATACTTGGATTGACAAGGACGAGCTACAGAGCTTAGACCCAGATCTCCTAGAGTTGTACGAGGGCTCCATAGATATCTACTCGACGGGGTCGAGTTTTCTCCCACCTAGGGAGAATGATGGGGACATCAGCAGCGATTTCGACACATGTACCTTCAGGAGATGCCGGAGATCGACGGCCACGATCATGATCTATATTTTCATCATTTTATGTAGTATTTTATTTTTATTTTATGTTTTTTCATTTTTGCCCTTATGGGTATTTGGTAGCTATTGTAGCCCAAGGGGCATTTTAGTCTTTTATTTCTCTTTGTCATTGTGAGGCCTATTTATATGGCCCTTCTCTTGTAATAGTTTTAGTTTTGGATGAATGAAAATTTAACATTTCATGTTCTCTTTGTGAGTGCAAAACCACCACGATCTCTTAGTGAAGGAGAAGCTAGATCTCTTTATGAGTTCCAGGTTTTTCTCGTTCTACTATTTTCCTTTATTTCTCTTGATCAATTCATCGTCGTGGAGATTCGGGTTGAAGCACTTGTGGAAGATTGGAATTCACTCCTTGAATCCCTATATTTTTCCATACTTCTTCCTCCCCTTGCTCTTGCCGCCGCCTCCTCCAAACAACCCCAAGCCGCCGGCCTCTTGGCATCCACCTCCCGCCGGCCGGCCACCCCACCCGTGACCCGCCCCCTTGCCCCTTCCTCAAGCCGCCGGCCGCCCCCTCCATTGAGCCCCAATTTTGGAATTTCAAATTTTTCTTTGGTCATTAATTGCTTCCTAATTTAGCGTCTTAATTTATGCCATCAATTTAATTGATTTTCAATTTCAAATTTGAAATTCAAATTGTGTAAATTGATTGCCCTCCTAATTGGAAGTTTTTTTCTTTAAGAAAACTGAAGTTTTATTTCAGATTTAAAAAAAAAAATCTGAAATTAAATTAGTGGTCCCCACTTATTAAACATTCCCCCTCCTCTCTCCTCATTATGTGGCCGGCCCCTTAATGGCCCCCCTCTCTCTCCTAATCACAAAATAGCTTAATAAAAATCTGAGCTGTTTCGGATTTCATTAATTCCTACAGGAATTAATTGGAAAACCTCCAAAACCCATTATTCTACATTGAAATAACGCCTGGCCTTCTTCCCCCTGCTGACCGGAACTCCCCCATTCCGTGCACACAAGTTCCCTTCCACAGATCTCTCCCAAACTCCATCTTACGGGAGTTTTCTGCATTCCAAGGATTGCAGCCAGAGAATTTCAGCAACTGGTAGTGTTTTTCCTACAATATTGAAGCTTCAAAACTACTGTTTTACAAGGCCAACCTGCTGTCCAAGTTTTCTAAAACATCAAAGCTGCTGAGAGACCCTCTCTCTAGTGCAGCCCTACCCGTTCTACATTAATCAAAGGGACGTTGGATCATCCTTGGACGACCGCCATCCTCCACCACTCCGGCCCCCTATCCAAGAACGACGATCTTAGGCTCCTTCTTCCTCGGAGTGACCGCAGTTCTAATGTGGAGACTCTTCTTCCGCTAAAGCCTAGACTAGTTGAGCGTATGGGCTCCAAAGGTGAAAGTTCTTATTATTACATTGTGGATTCTTGTTTATCGTCGTAGTTTTACAATTGATCTTTGCATTTTCTTAAATTGTTTGGTTAACCGACTTCAATCTTCGTTGCCTAAGCAAGTTAAAAACTAAGAATTCTAAGAATCAAACCTTTGTCATAAGCAATAAATTTATTTCGGATTATTTTGTTAAAATTGCTCTCTTTAATTTCTTAATGTAACTCCATCGCATGTACGTTTCACATCATAATGTTGTAGAAATCAATAGAATTGGAGGTAGAATTATAATTTTAAATGTTATTATTGATGCTAATATTATTAATATTATAAATGTTTATGCTCCTCAAGTAGATTTGGATATGAAACAAAAATAAAATTTTGAAATGATTTAGAAAATTTAATATTAAAAATACTTCTTGAAAAAATAGTTTTTATTGGAAGAAATTTAAATAGACTGTTGAAGATTATAGGAACATATTAAATTTTTGTTATTTCTTATGATTTTGTAATTGTAAATACTTTCTTAAGAAAAGTGATGAGCATCACAACACTTATAAGAATTAATATAGTAAGATTAAAATTGATTATTTTTTTATAATAAAAATAGATCGTTTAAAATGTAAAGATTGTAAAGTCATTCTGAATGAAAGTTTATATACCCAATATCGCTTATTAGTTTTGATATTTAAGTATTGACCACTATAACCAACCCAAAAATTAGAAGTTTAATGAGGATGATTTAGTTCGAATATGGATGATTTAGTCCGAATGTGGATTGCATTGGAGTTCATTCATCCTCTTAAGTTTCAAAAAAAGACTATGGAGGATATCGGAGGGAGGAACCTCGACGTTAACTTTCTTTGACGAGTTTGTAATCGTCGAAAATATTTTCTTGATATTGTATGTATGATCTGTTACATGAATTGATGCAGTAGGTTTTCAAACAAGAATATTTAAGAGCTACGGAGGGTATGAAGTTTCCTTCTATGATCCCTATGACTCTTCGGCATTTGTCTATTCAAACTACAGAACTTAACTTCTTAAGGAGGATTGGAGAGTTTAAACACGTGCATTCTCTTCTTCTGTCCAGCAACTATTTTAATCAGGATCTTTGCAGTACACTTATTAAAACGTTCTAAGTATCGTGAAGCCTACGATTATCATGCATGTGTATTAATGGCTTGGGAATGATACTTGAGAAAGTTAGATATTTGATGCATCTTCGACACTTAATGATTAAAAAAAAGGGATACTGTGGGCTCCAAAAATTCAGCCCCGGCCTTCGCTCGCTCTTCTTTTTTTTTTCGGCGATGGAGTTTTAACCGATAAGTTTCGGGGTAAATTTTGGAAGGCAGATGGGTTTGTAGACAAGACACTACCCAGAGATTTCGCCCTCATTTTGCGAGGACTTTATGATCTGAGTTCTGGTTTCCTATAGGCGCAAGCCCCTATAGTTAATTACCCCTCCCGATCACGAGAGAGAACTTTCGATTAAGGCTAGTCGTCAATCAGATACGTATAGGATACGTGTTATCTGGCATATAGTAGCAGCATAGGTTTTGGATATTGGGAGTTTGATATTTAAAATATGAAATTTCACCATCTTGCACTTAAACCGGATGGTGGGGGAATGGATGATAGACCCGATCAAGATCCCATGGTTCCGTCGTCCCGGGCCATCGTGGTCCCTGGTCTACTTAGTTAGAGGAGGTAGTCGACCCAACCTGACAGAAGGATCCTTGTCGGCAGCCATGGGTTGCTTCGTCCAAGGGGACCTTGTAGACCTAGATTGAATGTTTGTCTAAGGGACAAATTTGAATCCACCTTAGCTAACAGAGGGCTTTGTGCCCTATCGATCATATCCTATTGATTCATATCTCAAGGATTTTATGTCATTAAGGAGCGTATCGGCGCTGGCCATAACTGGTATTTCGTGGTGCCATTTGGCGGCAAAACCACTCGGTTCAAAGGGCCCCGGGTCATAACCGTTTATCCTGCGGTGCCATTTGGCGGCAAATCGTCGGTTACAGGACACGTACCACATCCTTACTGGCAGGAGATTGTTTGAGAATGGATCCTAGTGATATTTTCGACTAGGCATTTAGCTCTTTTGTGAGCTGAAGTAAATTTCATTTGTCCACCTCGGCAAATTATTGCGGAGGGTCGATGAAGTTTGCTTTAAGTGATTAATGGTTAGATTACAATTTTAAGTATTTTGGATTTTAGATTTTTATGGAGTTTTGGATTTTGATGGGCATTTGGATATTTGGGAGGCATTTGAAAATACTTGTGAACCCCTCTGGTTGAGATTAACATTCAACACGGCCATCATCGGGGTGTTACGGGTTATTTCTCTTTATTGATTGAACCCTATCAACCCTATCAACTTGACTACAGGGGATTAGGTTTCGTAGGCTTTATGACATTGATAGTGAATTCTCATTAATTTTAGGCCTTGAAGGCCTAATATGAATGTATTAAAATAAATACACCGGTCGCCACAATCGTGTATTTGTTTGAAGGTTCGAACCCTGTCGACTCATATTGATCCGTATAAGAAGATCGAGTTCGAACTTGAATTCACTTATTGACCCGCGCAGCATCCCTAGACGGCACGTGTGAAATAATAACACGGTCGCCGGGGCCCATGCGGGTGTTTGGGGGCATTTTATAATTATTTATTGAACCTTGTCGACTCTTATTTATGTGCTTAGGAGGATCGAGTTCAGATTTACTGACCCGCGCAGCATTCCTAAACGTCACGAATGTACCAATAACACGCTCGCCGGGGCCCATGCGGGTGTTTGGGGGCATTTTATAATTATTTTTCGGACCTTGTCGACTCTTATTTATTTGCTTAGGAGGATTGGGTCCATATTTAATAATTCGCGCAGCATTCCTAGACGTCACGTGTGTACCAATAACACCCTCGTCGGGGCCCTTGCGAGTATTTGAGAATTTCATTGATTTGACATACCCCTTTGTGTACCTATGTGTATACAAATTACAGTGCACGTGCATGGGTACTTTAAAATATTTGTAGACGCCTTCTGTCTGCTTGTACGGAGGTTGCAGATCCGGTGGCGTGGCGTTGTAGTTGTGGACGCCATCTGTCTGCTTGTATAAGTGTTGCAGATTCGGTGGCGTATTGTAGCAGCTTCTGGATAAGTGGTTTGCTGCTTCGTACAGGTAGACTGTCATGCACTATTTACTTTCGGTAGGTGGATCATAGTGTACTAACTAATCTCCTGCCTTAGGTCTTAGGAGCTTGCACTTATCGTATTCTTCATGCATTTCATTGTGGTATTTGATCTCATGTAGTATATCTGCCACTGCTATAGGTAGGCAGGTAGATGTACTCCATAGATTGAAATTGACTTCAGGATACTGCATTTACTGAAGCCTTTCTGCATCTACCCCTGGGTGGCACGTGGCACATACATTTGTCTTTGTAGAAAGATCGCATGTGTTGCAAATCTTTACATTTGCTCGCAGATGTCGAGTTGAATGTATAACGGGTCTCCTTTAGCAGCTTGTAGGATTTGGCATTTATCATAGTCCTTTTGTATTTTGCTTGTGAAAGCCACGTTTGGCGTACAATGGATCTTCTACGATAACTCGTAGGAGCCTACATCTACTGCGTATCTTCCATCTTTGCTTGCAGTGAATCAATATATTTCATAACCATTGATTGTTTATTGACTGCAAATGTGTTGCAGCATTTGTTATTCATTGTTGATTGTCATCGTTGCACATGTATATGTTTGTTGCAATTGGTGTATTTGTTTGTGCATCCTTCAATTCTTCTAACAATTATTGCATATATCCTCAAGACACTACAAGCTTCTGTCATGTTCATTATTGTTGGTAGAAGATTTGCACTTTTGTTGGAGTAGCTTTCATGTGTCAACTACAACATCCATTAGAGCTCTTATACGATAACCATTCAATTTGAGATGATGATTCCTACTGATTGTTGCTTGGGGATGAATCATGTTTACAAATCAATTATCATGCTCCTTGGGGGCCCTCATGTAGTGACTTTGCAATCAAGCCATGCTTTACATAATCTCATTTTATACTTCACTTGAGACGATTGTTGTTCATTTATCCTTTCATTTTTTTTGGTAGGCATGTCACAAAAGAGTTGTTTGTTTAAACATTTCAAACTCCACATGATATTGTTCAACTCATGTTCAAGATTGATATATTCAGCATTTGTTCACTTGCTCCTTTTTTGAATAATTATGATCAACACATGATGCTTGAATAATGAATATTACACCTTCCTTATGAATACATCATTTTGATAATTTGATATTTGATTGCAATTTTTTTATCCTTATATGAAGCTCCATTTAGTATTGTTCTCTTATATTGCATTTCATTTAACTTTGAATGTCATAATCATTTGATATTCATTTGAGCTCAATTTTGTTGCAATCACAAGTCCTGTTCTTCTTTATTTGTTCAAAGTTTTTATTCAAATTCTTTAAGTCATTTTTGAGTCTATATTCTTATGTCCCATGTTTTCCAAAAAGTGTCCAAGTCCTTGTCTTTTTCAGACAAAATTTTGGCAGCCTCCCGGCGTCTCCCCCGTTTAGGGGAAATTTTGGGAGACTAGCCTTCCCACCACGCGCAATAAAGGCGTGTATGGTAGGTGCCCTCGGATGAGGACACCGCGGCCGTGTACTTTTCTTCCCACCACGCACAATAAAAGCGTGTATGGGGTCTTCGAGTGCACCTGCATAAAAAAAACACAGTTTGCTTTTCACTCGCTTGAGTGTACTTATAAATGACCCCGCTTCGTCGTAGGCGCCGCACCGGGGTCCCATCCCACCACGCGCAATAAAGGCGTGTATAGGCGATTTTCTGGTGCGCCGCGAACATCGAAATGGAGTTTAAGGTGATTACCCGTCTCGTCGTAGGCGCCGCACCGGGGTCCCATCCCACCACGCGCAATAAAGGCTTGTATGGGCGGTTTTCCAGTGCGCCACGAACGCCGAAACGAGAATCTAAGTTGGAAATTCATACCTTCGCGATGGTTGGTGAAGTCGGTGAGATGCACGAAAATCTTCTCTTTTTTTTTTTTAAACTCTCTTTCTTTTTTTTATTTTTTTGCTATTTTCTTCTTCTTTTTTTTTTTTACATCATTCGCAACTACAATTCAACTTCGACTGAAAAGCAAACCAAAATAAACCATCTAGATACCTCTTTACAGCATGTTTCAATGTGCTTGGGAACTGCACATTCAAGTTCCAGTTGATATTTCTTCATGCTTTCTTCACGAAATACAGAAAAGATCTCCATCCACTGCCATGCACACTTAGGACTGCTAGATTTCTTGACAGGCTCCAAAACAATCTTTGAATCTTCAATTACAGATTTAGATGGAAGCTTTGAACTCCCAAGCTCTGAAATATTCCTACTATACTCCATGACTTGCTGCCATCAGTCAGTAGAGGGATGCCAGGAAGAGGAAGACATCCTAGACATCATCAGAAATGCATTCCTTCAGCTCTGAAGAAGAACAAAAGGAGAGACAGAGTCATAAATGATCCTCCGCCTCTGTGCTTCACTGAAATTCGGCTTACTAATGCCTAGTTTCACCTCAACCACCTCGTTTCTATGACCTGCATCATCAGAAGTTTCATTTCCTTGATCAAATACGTTCTCAAGGATTTGGAGCTACATGTGTTGGTGTTCATCTTTGTCTTGAAGCAGTTTTATGACTGTTTGATGTCAGCATGGGATAACAATACATGCTCCCAAATCTCATTCCTTCTAGTGAGTCCTGCGGAGCCGAGACAGTCTTATGCATCTCGACGAGTTGTTCATAGATTGTGGCTTACATTGCGATCTGACGATGGAGAAGCTCCATTTGCTCGCCTGTCGTCACCTTCACATACGACATTCACCTTATTTCTTCGTCTTCATCTTCCCGAAGAGACACAAGCAATCGAGCTTTCTGAAGTTTGTTCAGGCGTCTGAAGCAGCAGCATGGTCGTGGGTTAGAGAGGGAGACCGTGGCTTCTTTGGCTAGAGACGGATGATAACCAGTATAAGCTTGACTTCCACGGCTGCTTTGCTATTGTTCTTCTATCCATATTTTAAAGAAGAATAGTCATCTTCCCAAGCAAATCTTCCTTTCTAGAGGCTTGTAGGCTCTTGCGTGAAACTGAGAGGGAAGGAGTCAATGGGATGGAGAGTTGGCTGCATAGATCTTCTGATTTGAAGGATACCTTGATGACATGGAACCTTATCTTCAAAACGAGAGGTTGTAGGAGATTTTGCATGGCGATCTTCCTCTTCTTCAGTAGGTCCTTCAACCGAGTGAAATTCTCAATTCCCCACGTGAACTTGCCGAAGTGGCCATCTGACTTCCCTGCAGCAATTTTCCTCCAAGCATCAGTCTTGGGTTCTTAGAAAAGCCACTCAACTCTGTGATAACATGGAACGACATCGGCTTGGATCCTGCAGATTGGGGGTCCGACTAGTTGATTCGAGAGGCTCAAGGTTGAAGAGCCTTCGGTTGGCTTAGCGTGAGCTAAAGGAGGTGAATTCGGGCTAGAGGTTTCAGCTGTGTATGGACAGAGGAGGAGGACGTTGGCATGAGAAGGAGAGGTAACTTTCTTTGTCTGCTGTCGGAGCTGGAGAGGAAGAGCCGGCCGTTAGCTTGGCAGAGAGGAGGGTCTTCACGTGGAGGAACAGAGTTCTATGGGTGAAGGGTAGATTGAAGAGGTGGAGGCTTTAGTTTGTGTCGTAAAAAAAAAAAAAAATCCCACCAGACTTCATTCTCTTAGCTTTTAATTAATGAAGTAGATCTCTCTTCAATGGGTTTTACGGGACAAGTGACCGCAAACTCAGCAGGATTCAAGGGATTCACACAGGTTCAGAGCAGACTTTGATAAAACTAGATAATCAGTATTTAATTTGATAAGATTTCTCATTTGACTTTTGATTTCTTTGTTAAATTAATAATAACATTAGCTGATATTTATAACCTATAACTATCATTAATATGGAGTAATAACAACGTGTCTATTATCTCAAGAACCAGCTCGATTCGCGTGTATTTCCCTTCGTTTAACGTGTCAAACTTGTCAAATATGGAAATTAGATAAATGCATAGTTTATTTAGGGTATTGACGATGTTCTGGTCGCTACAACACAGTCCGTTTTGCGATCGGACATAGTTTGGGTGGCGACGAGGCTTAATTCCCTCGAAATGCTCGTTGTCAAGATTTGCGCACAAAACCTTATTCGAACAAATTGGCAGCGCATTCATAGTATTGACGGCATTCTGGACCCAATGACGCAGTCCGTTTCACGATCGGACATCGTCCAAACATCGTCGAGGCCTGATCTTTATCGAAATATGTAATTGTCGTATTTGAATCATCTCGGAATTTGTGCCACCACCTCGAACAATCTAAATTGATAAAAAAATATATTTTCTTAATGTTGACAACGTTCCAGACACAACGACGCCATCCGTTTTGCAATCGGACATCATTTCGTCACTGACGAGACTAATTTCCCTCGTAACGCGTGCATTTGCATCAGATTTGGATCGCCTTTAAAATTTGCAACATTACATCAAATGATCCAATTTGATCAAATAAAATGTAGACTCTTAATGCCGACGACGTTCCGGACGCAATGACGCCATCCGTTTTGCAATCGGACATCATTTCGACACCGACGAGACTGATTTCCCTCGTAGTGCGTGCCTCCGCATTAAATTTGGATCGCCTTTGAAATTTGCGACACCACCTCAAATGATCTAATTTAATCAAATAAAATGTAGGATCTTAATGCCGATGGCGTCCCAGACGTAATGGCGCTGTCCGCTTATCGATCGGATGTCGTCCGAGCATCTTCGAGGCCTCGTTTCTGTCGTAACGCAGGCCTTTATATCATATTTGCATCGCCTAGAAATTCATCACCATCTCGGATGATCCAAATTTATCAAATAAAATGTATATTCTGAATGTCGACGACGTTCCGGACGCAATGGTGTTGTCCGCTTGTCGATCGGATGTCGTCCGAGCATCTTTGAGGCCTCGTTTCTGTCGTAACGCAGGCCTTTATATCATATTTGCATCGCCTAGAAATTCACCACCATCTCGGATGATCCAAATTTATTAAATAAAATGTATATTCTGAATGTCGACGACGTTCCGGACGCAATAGCTTTGTCTGTTTGTCCATTGGACATCATTTTGTCTCCGGAGGCAAATTTCCTTGATATGCTCATCTTTGCATTTCATTGTGATTCGTGCCACCAATCTAGATACTCCAAATTGAATAAAAAAAAATACAATTTTCATAGGTTGACAACATTTTGGATGCAACGATGAAGTCTGTTCGTCAATCCGGGATCATTTGATCAGTCTCACGCTTTAATTTCGGGTGTCGGTCGTCCCTTTTGACCGATCTCATCCGATTTAATTGCGAGGGGCCTCGAACCAGCAGAGTTCAGTGTCCTGATTGCAACGCCATTATCCGTTTGCCAATTGGATGTCATTTGACCCTTCAAGTGACGTGTGATGCCAAGGCGCGTATCGCTTTATTCATTAGTTTTGGTACTTTCTCGCCCGGTTGTAGGTATAGGAGTCAACATATACATTAAGTATACCTCCAAGATCTCTAATGACATTAGTAACTTGCGTCACCTGGGATTGAACAAGGCTTGTATTTTATCGATATGTGAGATTGGGAAGCTAAAGCCCCTTCAAGTTTTTTTTTTTTTTTTGATGCAACTGGGTATAGAATTAGGGATCTAAAGAACATAAATGAGCTTTGCAAATTAGGAATCTACAACCTTGAAAATGTAAAGGATGTCGAGGAGGCATGTGTTGCCAAATTACATGCCAATAGGCTCACGGATTTGACTTTATGATTGGAATAACACTGATTGGAAGGACATCGATTTAGAGGGGGACGTGCTCAACAACCTTCAACCATAAAATTTTCTAAAAAAAATCTGAGTATATGGGGTTACATGGGTGCAAGGTCTGCAATATGGATGAATATGTTGATACGATGCCCAAACTAGAGATGCTCGAATTGACATATCATTTGGAATGGGAAACTCTTCCACCTTTTAGGCAACTTCCCTTTCTTGGGTTACTGAAATTTTATAGGACGCCGAAAGCAAAATGGCTCGGAAGTAAATTTAATAGGAATGATGTATGCTAGAGGTTTCACATATTGGCAACTTAGAAGCATTGAAGGATTGGCTTGAGGCAGGAATAGTTATTGAAGATGGGTGTTCGTTCCCTTGCTTAATTGAATTGGAGTTATTTAAGTGCCCAAAGCTGAAAGAGTTGCCCATTCTAACTCCTGAGCTCAAGGCAACTCGAATCCTATCCTCCTTTAAACTTTAAAAGTATCTGAATATCGAAGCTTCATTTTTTTTAAATTATCTAGCCCATGAAATAGCAAGACTTACATCACTAAGACACTTGAAAATTTGAAATTGCCCCAAAATAATCTCTCTCGGATAAATGCACACCACTAGTAATTGTCGCCTGGGGCTCCGCAATCTTATAATAAGTGATTCGTCGGTGTTGCTAACGGATGCATTGAGTAGTATCACCTCCTTAAAAAGGCTGATTACTATGGGTAACAATGAGTTGGTTTCATTTCCAAATGAGGCGGAGCAGTGGTTTCTGATAGTGCGATCACCCAAATGTTAGTTCATCTCTCTCTGAGCTGGAATTTTCATATCTCAAAGCTTATCTTTACTTCAAATTATAGGTATTTATGATGTTCCTATGCTTTGAAAATTACCAAACCTCCCTCTCTTTGGAGGCAAATTATTGGGTCAGGTGACCGGAGTCAAAAGATAAGTTCGGACAACCAATAAAAATTTGCCGCGTCACCTTGCGCTTTAGTTGCGCTTTTTGACTTGCGCTTTAGTTGCGCTTTGGTTGCGCTTTAGTTGCGCTTTGGTTGCGCTTTAGTTGCGCTTTTTGACTTGCGCTTTAGTTGCGCTTTGGTTGCGCTTTAGTTGCGCTTTGGTTGCGCTTTGGTTGCGCTTTAGTTGCGCTTTAGTTGCGCTAATTTTAAATAATATTTTATTATTATCCGAACCTATCTCTGCATTCGGTCACCTGACCCAATAATTTGCCCTCTTTGGAATGCGTTGATCTCTACAGCCGATCCAAATAAATAAATAAATAAAATAAAATCAGTTCAACTTACCTCGTATCTTCTGTTGCTAAATTCCCGAGATTTGAGGTTCTACATCACTGCTATGCGCTAATAGTGCGATCACTTCCCACAAAATCTGCTGAGCTTTGTGTCATTTTGTTTAAAATCCCGCTGCCTCCGCCTCGATCGAATGGTATTACTGAAATGTGGTCGAATAAGAGAGGCTCGTCGGTCCTCCTTTCAAACGAGATGCACACTCGAACGTCTACCGCTCAGATTTCCGCAAGATCACGAGCCCCTTCCAAGCTTCGACTTCCTCAGGTGAAAACTCCCTCCAAGTCCGATCAAATCTAACCTCCATCCTAAGTCCTGTTCGTTTAGCCGCACTTCAGCTTCCCCTTCACATTCCCGAACCAAAGCCTCGCCGAGATCAAACTCCTCTACAAAGCCAAAGTAGCTCTCGCTTTCTTCCCCTACTTCCGAACCTTTGCTCGCAGTCGTCCGTCACCTCCTTTTTCGAGACCGACTGAAACTTTGACTCTCAGCCCCTCCAACAGACGTTCAAGTCCTTCCAACCAAACCTTCTCCTCGAACTAATCTGTGGACCTCCTCTGCCTGCTGAGCTCCTTCGCATGAAGAGTAACCTGGCTGTCCGTTCTCTACACTAAACTGAGACTTGTCTCTAGCCACTGCCTCATCAAACTCCACATCTAACCGCACCAAATAGCAGTTGCAAGTCTGCCTCCACCAGCTTTAAAACTGGACTCTGCTGAGGACTGGTTTCTATTTTCATCTTTGACTAGTCGCCTCAGTGTTATAGTGACAACTATTTCAACCCGTGTTTAAAATTTTGAATCTTTCAAAATAATCATTTAACTAATCAAAGTTTTAAATATTCTAAAATGATCATTCAACAAATTCATATGACATTCAATAGGGTTTTTAAATTTATTTTAATTGCTTGCTTATGCTGGATGAGTGGCTTTACCCTTAGAGATAGGATACGAAATGAGCATATACGTGGAAAGGCTGGAGTAGCTCCAGTAGAAGATAAGATTAGAGAGAGTCGCCTTAGATGGTTTGGTCACATAAAACGGCGGTCTTCCGATGACTCGGTTAGGAGAGTAGAGGTATTAGATTTGACTTATGTTAAGAAAGGTAGGGGTAGACCTAAAAAGACATGGTTAGAAAATATTAGGAATGACCTTTCTTTATTAGATTTAAACGAGAATTTGACTTTTAATAGGACACAATGGAGAAAAAGGATTCATGTAGCCGACCCCATGTAGTGGGATAAAGGCTTGATGTTGTTGTTGTTGTTGTTGTTGTTTCTTATGCTGATTATTTTCGTCTCTACGTTCTGTGCAATTCTCTGCATTTTGAAAGCTAGGAATGATGTATCAGATGATGACTACTAACCCTTACCTTTCATTTGTATAGATGGATCTACAGAACACTGCATTTACCGTTCAACTGGACATGACGCTTGCATCTAACTAGCAAACACTGTGATCACTACTGGCAACACCGAGGCTACCATCCAGTTTGGTAGTCTTGACTTCCCTACAATTGTTGCAAGAACTGTCGCCATCCCTGTGACCAACGTAAATACTGAAAGACATATGAAGAGACTCCATCTTGTCAGAGCTCTTACCCGCCACGCATCTGCCTGTGCAGCGACCCACTAGTGAAGTTACTACACGTCAGACGCATCTGCCAGCGTCACAGACCACTGCTATTTATGAAAATCCTCGCAAGAGGATTTCTGTGTTCGAACGGTTTTCACAGTCGAAGACCCCAGCCATCAAGAGAATTGTGACAGGTGGAAAGATTTCTGTGGTGACTGAAAACACCACAACTCTGTCAACTGGGTTACGTGCACCTGGGACGAATGATGCTGATGCCTCCTCATTTGGATGAAGGCTCACAAGAAGGCAGAGAAGAAAGAAAAATGTTGAACTTCGAGTTCAGCAATAATTCTCAACCCATCTCTCCAACCTGCCGGCCCAGGAACAAGAGGCAACCATTCCCACCCGGAATGGGTTTGCGGGTCTAAAATGGGTAAAATGAAACAGCTCCACCGGTGAGCTAAAGAAATCATTTTGAGACCAACAGCCTGAAGTCCCAGCTCCTTAGGAGGAGCTTGAAACTCTCTCAGCCTGAGTCTACATGGTCTTGAAGACTGTGAAAGAGAGAAGACTGAAAAAGAGAAAATACCAATGGCCACTGATGGTTGAGATTAGGACTCCGCCAAGAGAACGCTTATCTGTTATGGTGGAAAGAAGATAAAGAAAATGTCTCATGCGGTGAGCATCGAGGCATGACACTTGAACCTCGGGTTCAGGGATTCGCTGCCAAAAGGTACCGGCGAAAAGGAAAAAACAATCTGGAGTCCAAAGCCTCGCAGAGAAGAAGGAAATGAGAAGTAAATCTGGGTATGACATTCGGTGTAGCTTCCAGGAGATTCTCCCCCAATAACAAATAACGTCAAAAATGGGTCCTAAAGAATACCCTCAATGATGCCCTCCTGACGGTCGACACCTTGAGAATACTCTAGTGGATCCCGTCGCTCATTGACCCTCCAAGAGGAGAAACCAATTTTGTCTGCAGCCTGCTGGTCAAAGAAATCTCCTTGTCAAATCAAGAATAAGAGATCCAGTGGTGTTGCCTCTCGGAGATCCAATTACTTGAGGAGGAAGGGGAAGAAAATATAGAAGTGAAAGAAGATATGGAAGGGGAAGAAGATATAGAAGAAGGAATTGAAGAAATGAATGACACCATAAATATGGAAGTCGTCTATATAGTGAGGCACACCAATGACAATGAGGAGGCCTACTACGACGACGGTGAAGATGGTGATAATTGGCAACGGCCACCAGTTAGACAAATACACCAACATCACAGTGAAGTTGGATCCACCGCTGGCAGAGGTGGCCATTCTCAAGAAAAAGAAGAAGTAGAGGAGAATCCTCTCGATATTGAAAATGTCATGCTCCCCGATATACGATGATAAATGAGACGACGAATGAGAGCTAATGATAGAGAGATCTCTCGGTTGAATGAGAAAATAATTGATATGATGGTTCAAATGGTTACGATGATGTAGATGATGCAGAGAAATGTTGCAGTCGGTCTCATGCCCAATCTTCCTCTTGATCCTCCAAACCTCTAAGTGTTGCAAGTATCAGGAGTAAGGGGAGCTCCTGAAGGTGGTCGTGAAGCCTATAACATCGTCCGCCAGCCGACACAATAAAATATTGCAAGTACTTTCGAACCTGTGACTGCTGCACAATTGGAAGGAATCATCACCGAAAAGATCATGGCTATTATAGTCATTGACCAAGCAGAAAAATTAGTGGGCAAGGATCGTCCGTATCCTACCGAATATGACCAAGTGTCATACCCAAAAGGGTACTCTGTTCCGAAGTTCCGTATCTTTAATAGTAATAATAATCCTAGACAACACTTGGCACAATTCAAGGCCACTTGCGGCAATACAGGGGGAAATAACGCCCTATTATTCTAACAATTAGTCAGCAGTTTGACAGCTACTGCTTTCGAATGGTACGCCGAATTGTCAAATGACTATGTGAAGATATTTACAGAGTTAGAAGCAATGTTCGTAAAGAGATTTGCTAGCGCGGTCGAGAAGATCACGATCGCTGACCTTGCCTTGGACAAACGGAAGAAAGAGGATTCGTTGTCAAAATATATAACTCGCTAGCACAACTTATGCATGAAATATGAGCAACAGCTCGAGAAAGAGCACGTAGTACAATTGTTAATGGAAAACATGGACGACAAGATGCAACCATTCCTGTGCATGGCTATAATTATTATATTTCAGGATCTGCTAGACAGGGTGGCCAAGTTTGAAAAGCTAAATTTGTCAAGAGCAGAAGGTCACTCTGATAGATCCAAAAACCCTAAGAACTCGTAGGTAAAGAAGGGTCAAACCTACTCTACATCCTCCCTCAGGCCGAGTAAGGGGAAGCAAGTGGTTTATAATGTTAACAAAGGTAAATAATTCATACAATATAAAGAAAAGCCAAAACAGGTCTACAATTTTAACCCCCAACCGAATATGATACTTGGGGGGAATGATAAGCCACGAACTTAGAAGGGAGGTGGAGAACGCCCGAGGCAAGTAATGGGAACTGGTGATCGAAAATTCTCATCTCTCAAAAAAAAAGATAAATAAATAATATTCATTCAAAAAGGAAATTATCACAAAATTATTTCGACAAGCATTAAAAGCATGTCTGGAATTGCCTGGATGCAAAAGGTCATAAGAGTCAAAAGAAATTGACGACCTAAATTACTGCTCGTATCACCGGAATCTCAGTCATCCTATTGAAGATTACTACATCTTTAAGAATTTGCTCGAAAGGAAGTACCGGAAGGGAGAGCTCGCGTTATCAGATAATGTGTTGACTAACCCTAAAAAGGTATCAGTTCGGGTAATCACGACTTCTTCCATACCCTCGGTTGAAGAAAAATGAAAGGAAAATAAACCAATTCAAGAAGAACACTGGGAGACTGCGATCTCTAAGAAAATTGTGAAAATGCTGAGGCAGCTTGAATGAGTCCCGAGTATGAAATGGAAGTCTATCACTAAGCCAGTGATAGATTCCAAGGCGCTGCCTATGGTGCGAGCATCTACTTCTAAACAATTTTCCAACCAGGCTGACACTTCAAAGCAGCGATCACTCCTAGATCAAGAAAATATGTGCCTCACCAAGAGAGTGACACAGATGAAGATGACGCCATCACTGCTAAATCTCAAGAAATACGCCAATCAACAGCTAGGGGGAAAAAGAAGGTAAAATATTCAAATGATGACTATTACTATGAGTCTATCTACATGAATAATATACAACATGTACTCACAAAAAGAATATAAAATCTATCAATTTCAGATAATGATTGTATAGTTACGCGTGTTCTGCCGCAACATTTCAAGCAAATCATCTCTCGAAATTTGCATAATGTTGAGGAACTCGTAACATTTTATGTGCATCCTCTAAAAAATAGGGGAGGATCGAGAACCCTATTTTACAAATTTAGAGAGCATGAAGATGAAAGGAATAAAGACTGGCTCCACATGCCCATCGAACGTAGGGAGTTAATGCCTACGAGGATGCCCATATTCATTACTGGAAATATCTAGAGGATGATGCATAAGCAGGCCAAAATTCACACTCCTGCACGACAACTTCGCCTTTGCTTAAAGCTTTGATATCGAAGAAATCCTCTTGTATTGCGAAAAAAAGGATATTAATATGTCATCCAAAAGCATCCCCAAAGAAAGACGTGTCAAGCCATCACATGCAGGGAAATTGAATTCGAGGACGATGACGCTAAAGAGATTTATGAAGCTGACGATTACAATGATCAGCCCATAGAAACCGAGCCTACACCTGAAGAGCTTGAAGATGGTGGACAGGCAGCCACTATGGATGAGTTAAAGGAGTTCAATTTGGGGACTGAGGAGAACCCTCGTCCGATCTTCATTAGCTCCATACTACCAGAAAACCAAGCGGAAGAAATAATAGAGCTTCTCTTTGAATTCAGGGATCACTTTGCCTGGACATATGCTGAGATGTCTGACTTATTCCCTGATGTGGTAGTTCACAGATTAGCCATCAAGCATGATGCGGTGCTTGCCAAGCAAGCTCCAAGGAGAATGAGATTGGAGATAGAAGAACAGGTGATTGCCGAAACCAAGAAGCTCATAGAAGTGGGCTTCATTAGAGAGAAAAATGTGGACTTTTGAAAGGGATCCGCCTATTGCAGAGTGTAGAGGGTATACGACCGCACCACCCCGATGGATAGGAACGATCGCAGGCCTCCGCGCTCCTCACAAACAGACCAATGGAATAGCAGATTAGATCGTACATATTACTAACCATTGAGGATAGGTGCTCTCGCCAGCGCACCCAGATGGGTAGTAATATAGACTACCTGATCAAAACAACGAATTTCCCCTACCCGATACATCAGCTCGAGTGGGGTTTATTTGATGGTGGAGTTCCGTTTTCCACAGGCGCAAGCCCCCGTGGTTAATTACATCTCGAGCCTATAGCCCGAGAAAATTCTCGATTAAGGATCCGACATTATTCTTCCCAGACAAGGGATTGGCACACAAAGAGAGACTAGGAAGTTTCTACTCAAAGGGAAAGAAGGGCTCAAGTGGCTGAATCAACATACACTGGGTTCATACCAACATCCAGAGGGACTAAGGCAGTAATGAGAGAAAGAAAATCATGCACTCAAAATATACAGAGGGAAATATGGAAGTGACGTCATCCATGTGACGCAGATAGGAAGGATTTATTATCTATGAAGAAAAGGAACTTATCCACCGATGAAGCATACTACGAGACGCCCATTGTAGTAGCCTTGAATCCTAGATCTAAGGTGGGTTTAGTGTTCTACCCAACACTAACACCTGTGTCCTAACTAATGCACCTGGACTTATATTCTGTCTGAAAAGGAAAGCCAACTAATCACCTAAGCACATAAAATACATATTGTCCTGTCTTTATGAAAGATAGGTAAATTAAGTTTTTGGAAGTATGACCGACATCTAGAGAGTTTCTAATTGGCCCTGGACTTATGTAGGATGAATGTTTCTAGAGCTAATGCAATTAAAATTTAATTAGTTGGTTTCTAATGCAATGCATGCCGGTTAAAAGGTCCAAATTATGTATGCATAAAATTTTAAAAACAGGCTTATATAAAAAAATAATTTTTATAAAAGACTGATCCTCTCCATGTCCGGCACTTCATCCTCACATACCAGATTATCTGGACTGTACGCGCATGTGAGGAGGTGTCTTAGTAGGAGGGAGAGAGACGCAATGATATGTATACGATCCCAAACGATTTCGGCTATTCCTTAGGTCGTTAAGTTTCTAAGTAATTTAATTCTTAATATTTTAGAATTTAATTACGAGTAGAAAAATAATTTTATCCTAGAAAGCTTAGCGAAAACAAACCAAGCACATGCAAGAAATAAACCTAAAAAAAGCATGCAATTTCTAGTGCGCAATCAATATAAACACATTAATATAAATCAACCAAACACAGAAAAGTAAAGTCCAAAGTCCATGGCAAGTATCGTATAAATATAACTCAGTGTCTGCAGAAAAGTAAAAGTGGTCATGCTCCACCGACATGCCTCCTACAAAGGATCGTAGGTACTTGCACTTGTTGTATATCATATATCCTCTGCTAGTAGAAGACAGATTTATCTATTTTTCATTGCCTTATGATAAGATGTATAAGCATCTTAACACTTATGGTAGACTCCTTGCATCCTCCTTGCAAATTACATGTTGTGTGTATAGTGAGTCTTCTACAAATGTCCACAGGCATTTGCACTTATTATATGTCGTCCGCCTCTATTTGTGAACATTTCATGTTACATATTTGACTGTTGTGACTTGCAAAGGTTCCTTATATTTGTATGGCATTGAATTATTGCTGCTTGTGAGCGTGTCACTTAATAGTTCTTGCATTTCAATGACGATTCTTTGACATTAGTTGGAGATCTTGTGTCATAGCTTATAGGTAGAAACTCTTGTTCATTTCTCAAGCGAGTTGTACTTGGAATTGATATTTAGTTTGAGTTGGAGCTTTTGTATTTGCTTTAGTGGGAGTCCAAATTCAAGTTCAAATGTTCAAGTTCACAGGTCCCTTGTGTTCAATCTGGTTCGAGTTTATAAGTCTCATGTGGTCCAACTCAAGTCTTTGCTTGAGTTCAAATTATGTTTACTTGATATTCAATTCTGGTTCAAATTCGAACTTATTTTATTTGGTTTAGGTCTTGATTAATCATTTTAGTTATGCTCAAATACAAGTCCTTGTAGTTCATGTTCATTTATTGATTTAGAAAAAGCATATTATAAAGTTCCAAGGGAAGTGCTATGGAGAGTTCTTGAAAAGAAAGGAGTCAATAATGCTTATATTCAAATTATTAAAGATATGTATGCAGGAACTATTACTTGTGTTCAAACACAAGGTGGATTGACCAAGTATTTCCCTATTTAGGTTAGGTTACATCAAGGATCAGCCTTAAGCCCATATCTTTTTGCTTTAGTCATGGATGTTCTCACTAGACATTTGCAAGAGGATGTACCTTGGTGTACGCTTTTTGCTGATGATATTCTTCTTATTGATAAGACTAGAGAGAGAGTTGAAGGTAAGCTTGAATTATGGAGGTCAACCTTAGAGTCTAAAGGTTTTTGCTTGAGTAGATCTAAAACGAAATATATGAAGTGTAATTTTAGTAGTAATAGACCTAGTGAGAGGATTGTGACTTTGGGCGATCAAGTCATTAATAAGAGTACACGTTTTAGATATCTTGGATCTATTGTTCAGAGTGATGGTGAAATAGATGGGATATTATCAGCAGAATTCAAGTTGGATGGTTGAAGTGGAGGAATGCATCGGACTTGTTATGTGATAGAAATGTACCCCTCAAACTTAAGGGAAAATTCTATAAGATGGTAGTGAGGCCTGCAATGCTTTATGGTGCCGAATGTTGGCCATTAAAAGAGAAGCATAATACTAAGTTAAGTGTGGCAGAGATGAGGATGCTCAGGTGGATGAGTGGCTTTACCCTTAGAGATAGGATACGAAATGAGCATATACGTGAAAAGGTTAGAGTGGCTCCAGTAGAAGATAAGATTAGAGAGAGTCGTCTTAGATGGTTTGGTCATATAAAACGGCGGCCTTCCGATGACCCGGTTAGGAGAGTAGAGGTTTTAGATTTAACTTATGTTAAGAAATGTAGGGTTAGACCTAAAAAGACTTGGTTATAAAATATTAGGAATGACATTTATTTATTAGAGTTAAACGAGAATTTGACTTTTAATAGGACACAATGGAGAAAAAGGATTCATGTAGCCGACCCCACGTAGTGGGATAAAGGCTTGATGTTGTTGTTGTTGTTGTTTGTAGTTCATGTTCATTTGAGTCCAAGTCAGGTCCGAGTGTAGTCATATGTTCATCCGAAATTTCGGCAGCCTCCCAGCGTCTCCCCTGTTTAGGGAAAAACTACGGAAAACTAGGCCTCCCGTCACGCTAGAGAAAAGCGTGTACGGTAGGTTCCCTCGTATGAGGACACCGCGACAGTAAATTCTTCAACCACACCACACCAGAGAAAGGCGTGCATGAGTCTTCGGTACATATTACAAGAGAGAAGCAGTCATTTCCCCACAGGTACAGAGCCGCGTACAGGTACTTAAAAAGTTGTCCCAGCCACGCTAAGAAAAGCGTGCACCAGGCCTACCTGCCTCTTCATAGGTGTCGCACCGAGTTCCTTCCCACCACGCTAGAGAAAAGCGTGCATGGGTGATTTGCCGGCTCGACATGAACGCCAAGTACAGGACTTTGGAGCCAAGGGGTCACTCACCTATCTTTTCGTATGTGTCGCACCGGGTTCCCTTCCCATCATGTTAGAGAAAAGCGTGTATGGGTGGTTTGCCGGCTCGACATGCACACCGAGGTAAGAGACGGATTTAAGTTTAGGAGTTATACCTTTCGAATATAAACTGACGGGAGGCTCGTGGATCGAGGTGGGAGAAGGCATTTTCAATTAATGATAATTAATTAATCATTTAATTATAAGTAATCCATCAATTATATTCAATTATAATTAATGTTATTTAATTATAAATATAATTAAATAATTAATTAAAATTAATAATATTTAATTATTCAATTATACTTAATCTATTAATTATAATTAATTATAATTAGTTATGTCTAATTATAATTAATAATAATTAATGACAATTAAAAGTTAAATATAAATAATAATATCTAATAATATTTAATTATAATTAATCATAATTAATATAATCAATAATTAATTATAATTAAGATAAAATTAAAATAATCATCTCTCCCTCTCTATTCTCTTTGGTTCGATAGATTTGTGGGATTAGGCCGAAAAAGCTTGCGGGGAGGAGAAAGTTACCTTCTCAGCTTACGGGCCTTTCCGATCAAAATGTGTAACTTCCGTTCCAACAGGAAGGAAAGTCGTCGGATGAGGGAAGTCGGCCGGGCACGAAGGAGCTGGAGAAGCAATGTGAAAGGGAGAGAGTTACTTCATAGCCGTATTGCTTCCGATCAAAATGTCGTAACTTCCGATCCCATCGGAAGAGAAAGTCGTCCAAGGAGTGTAGTTGAACGGCCACGAAGGAGCCGGGGAAGGAGCGCACGCAAGGGAGAAATTTTTCTTCACAGTCACCCACTCACGTCATTGCCTCCAACCAAAATATCGTAACTTCCGATCAACTGGAAGGGAAAGTTGTCGCTGAGGCGAGGTCGGACAGCGCGCGACATGGAGAAAGTTTCTGCATAGCGAGCGAGCTCCCGTGTTGCCTCTGACCAAAATGTCGTAACTTTCGATTGAAAGAGAGGTCATCGAAGAGCGAAGCCGACCAGCACAAAGGATCCAGAGAAGCGATGCGTGTGAGGGAGGAGGGAACCAGCAGCCGAAGACCTCGACTCCCTCTCCCTTTTAACGACGCGAGTGGGATTCGCTTGAGGCAGAGATCGTGCGGAGAGAGGCGACTACGTGCAAGATGCGACGTATACACGATCTTTTTTCTTTTTTTTATTGGGTAGGTCAACAAAAGTGAATCAGCCCGAGCCAATCAAGAGATGACACCTAGTCTGGTAACAGCTCGTCAATGTTCTCAACTAACTAATGACAGCTCGTTTAACTGTTCTAGATTGTTCTGTTATTACTCTATAAATATCATTCTTGTATCCAGAGAACTTAATCTTGAATAAGTAACACTTAACTTCTTCATGGTATCAGAGAAAGCTATCCATGACGCAATCCTCTTTTTCTTCCCAAATTGGCGAACCAGCTTAAGCAACAGTAGCTGAAGGATGTACCATACCTGCTTCGCTTAAATTTGTGATTTCCAACATTCGGACATTCGTTCCCACGCAACTGACAAGTGAGAACTACTCCATTTGGAAAACACAGATTGCCAAACTGCTCAAAGCCAATGGTTTCCTAGCGTTTCTTCTTCTGACTGCTAGCTCGCCAGAGAAATTCATTCAGATGAATGAAGGCAAGACAGCATCGAATCCACAGTACGTCAAATGGATTCTAATTGACCAAAATCTTACAACAACAATTTGCTCTACAATCTCATCATCGATACTATCGTATGTCATTAATCTGAACTCTTGCTAATCCATCTGGAGCACAGTAAAACGACAACTGCAAGCAATGAACAGATCGAAAGTAATTCAATTCAAGAATGTGCAACACAATCTTGCAATGAAAAATCAAACAATGACTCGGTATCTTACTTAAGTTAAGACCATCGTTGATCTAATAACTGCAATAGGATCTACTATCGACAATGAAGATATCATTATGTACACACTTAATGGCCTTCCATCTACATATCAAGCATTCAAAACATCAATTCAAACCAAGCTTCATCGTATAAGCCTCGATGATCTATATTCTCTTCTTCTCAACGAAGAGATCAACATCCAAACTGAATCACTGTAGCATCTTTCAATTGTAGATTCGGCAATTGCCTTATACTCATCGCGAGGAAGAGGACGTAGAGGAAGGGGAAGATTTTTGCAAACCAGTTCAAGAACTTCCTCAAACAATCTTCCTACATGTCAAATTTGCAACAAAAGAGGTCACTCTGCTTCAGTGTGTTGGCATTGCCTGAATCTGGATTGCAACCCTCAGCCATCTTCCACTCAACAGCAATCAAATCAGAAAGCCATGATGGCCACAAACGATCAGATCAATCCAGATTGATATCTGGATTCTGGAGCATCGTCACATTTAACAAATTCTCTGGAAATTCTCAATCAACCAAAGTCATACACTGGCTCAGAAAACATAACAATTGGAGACGGCATAACCATTCTGATCGTTCATTCCGAATCTGGTATTTTACCCATACCCAATAGTAAGCTTCGACTATCTTAAATCTTCACATTCTTCAAATTTCACACAACTTATTATCTATATATGCCCTTATAAAAGACAATTACATCTCAATCTCATTTGATGCAAATGGTTTCATCATCTAGGACTTGAAGACACATCAAGTCCTTCTCAAGAGACCAAGCTCTAACGGCCTATATCCTCTATCAACCATCAATAACGCAGCATTCACTGCAACTCGTCAATCGCCATCTATATGGCACAAACGGCTTGAACATCTTCATCATCAAGTCCTCAAGACAATCTCCAGCAGTCACAAGCAACTTCATAGGTCCACTTCACAAGCTTTGTGTCATGACTGCATTTTGTCTAAAAGTCATAAACTAGTCTTTTCTAAGTCTGAAACCCGCTCTTCTCAAGCTCTTGCTCTTTTACATTCTGATGTATGGGGACCCTCCCCAGTTGTATCTAGCCAAGGCTTCAAATACTAAATTGTCTTCAAAGACAATTTCTGATGGTTTATATGGCTATTTCCTATGGTAAACAAATCTGATGTTACTCATATATTCATCAAATTCAAGAATCTGGTTGAAAATCAACTCCAATCCAAAATAAAATGTCTGAGATCCGATAGGGGAACAGAGTATTTGAACTCACAAATGCATGAATTTCTAACAAAGCATGGCATACTTCATCAAACTTCCTGCTCATATATACCAGAGCAAAATGTTGTGGCCGAGAGAAAGCATCGTCATTTGATTGAAACTACCAGAACTCTTCTATATTCAGCCTCCCTTCCCCTCACTTTATGGCCTGCAGCTGCTCTTACAGCCTCATTTCTGATCAACATCCAAATCCACAAACAACATATCCCCACTCCAATGTCTGTATCACATTCTATCTGATTACTCTATCCTAAAAACATTTGGATGCCTATGTTTTTCATGGAAACCACCAAATAAGCGACACAAACTTGAGCCTAAAAAAGTCCATATCTTGCATTTTCATTGGCTTCTCATCTGTATCAAAGGGTTACAAATGTTATGATCCTATCCCTCATGAAATATATGTATCACGGTATGTAACCTTTGATGAAAATGTTTTCCCATTTAAATCATCTCAAACAGACCAACCTCCAACTCCATCAACATTCAGATCTCCACCGGGTATACTAGTACCTACTCCTCAATCCACTACTGAAAACCATTCTACTCAACTAGAAAAATAAAAATCTTGTTTCTTACAGCTCTCCATCTCACACCCAAATACATCTTCATCACCAACCAATAACCCAGCCAATGAACCTCAATCCAATCATCCAAACATCTCTAAGTCAGTTCATCCGATGATCACCATACTCAAAACTAGATCACTTAAGCCAAAACAAATATTCAATCTACTGCATGCCAATACATGTGAAAACAGTTCAACCAAACCAGATCCTACATGCTACACAGAAGCAGTTAAATCTGCTCAGTGGCGCAAGGAATGGCTGAGGAGTTCTTAGCACTACAGAAGCAAGGGACATGACAGTTAGTACCACATTGAAAAAATGCACCAGTACTTGGGTGCAAATGGACATAAAAAACAAAATGGCACTCAAATGGCTCAATTGCAAGGTTCAAAGCACGGCTTGTAGCACAAGGCAATCACCAAGAATATAGGGTCAATTATCTAGATACACTTAGCCCGGTGGCCAAATTTCCTACAATCCGAGCTTTGATCACAATAACTCTATCTCAATAATGACCAATACATCAATTAGATGTTGCGAATGCATTCTTACACGGTGATCTTGAAGAAGAAATATACATGAAGCAGCCAAAAGGATTTGAAGATACCATACATCCCAATCATGTATGTCGGTTACATAAAGCATTATATGATCTCAAACAAGCACTGAGACAATAGTTCAAAATGTTCAGTGCTCATCTCAAGTCCCTTGGATTTCAAAATGGTAAAGCTTACTCCTCTATGTTCATATTTCATCAAGATCAAGTGGAATTATATATGGTAATCTATGTGGATGATATTCTATTAAATGGGAACAATCTACCATGATTTCTCAAACAATTTGTCAACTGATTTAGGAATTTGCAATGAAAGACATGGGAACAATCTCAAACTTTCTCGATATCCAGATTACTCAGACCATTGATTCATATTTCATACTTTATGTCTCAAACAGCTTATGTGAAGTCTATACTTCAAACAGCAGGTTTGGTTCAGTGTAAACCGCTTGCAAATCCTACCTATACCAAGCAAGTAGCAGATACAAAACCAGATCCGGTGCTTACTGATGCTCACATATACTGATAGATTACAGGAGCCCTACAATATCTAACTATTACTAGACCTGACATAGCTTATGCGGTTAATATATTGTGTCAACACATGCATAGTCCAACATATGAACACACACATATGCTCAAAAAACTCTTAAGAAATATCAAGAGCACCTGTAACTATGGAATTCCCATTTCAAATGGACCGCTTGAGCTCTGGTCATACTCCGATGCGGATTGGGCAAGTGACAAATAAACTAGAAGATCTACAACAAGATATTGCACATTCCTGGGATATACAATCTTGTCATGGAGTGTAAAGAAGTAACATGCTGTTGCTCGTTCATCCACGGAAGCGGAATATAGAGCATTGGCGGCGGGAACTGTAGATATCATCTGCCTGAGAAAACTGCTTCAGGATTTCAATATAAATCTGATCAAACCAACATAATTAAGATGCGATAATACATCAGCTATTGCTGTGGCGAATAATCCTGTGTTTCACTCAAGAACAAAGAACATTAAAATTGATCAACACTTCATTAGAGATCACATACAGTTTCAGAACATATGTATAACTCCAGTTGCAACTCAAGATCAACTAGCTGATATACTCATCAAACCATTGTCTACAGCTCATTTTCAATAGCTACAGCGCAAGCTGACTGTTCAACTTGACCCGTCAGCTTGAGGGGGAGTAACAACAGTAACAGAAATAACGAAAAGTACATCAGCCCAAGCCAATCAAGAGATGACACGTAGTCTGGTGACAGCTCATCAATGTTCTCAACTAACTAATGATAGCTCATTTAACTGTTCTAGATTATTCTGATATTACTCTATAAATACCATTCTTGTATCCAGAGAACATAATCTTGAATAAGGAAGACTTAACTTCTTCACTTACAAATAAAGAGGCAGGAGAAACAGTCAAGCATGATCTACGACCTTCACTGTGAATCAGGTAGTCTTATTAAGAGTAGGCTCTACTGTTTCACCGTTCAAGCGTAGTTTTAGTCATCTCCTTGTAGACTCCTTCATGATCTCTTCTCCATCTTGACCGCTTGTTCTCTTCCCCGAGCCCAAGGACCCGTCGCTTAACCCTCCAAGCATCTGGTAGTTACCGCCAGCTGCAGTGAGCATTTGACTATTTGAGTTACTTCTAAGACTATAAGGTTTAATTAGTAATTATCTAAATAAACATTAAACTAAGAAAACATTGAATTATTTTAATTAATTGAATTTTTTTTTGCTTTAATAATATTATTTTAGGTTCAGATTTTATTGTCTATAGAATTGTTAACTATTTAGAAATGTATAAGAAAGGACTCGTGGCTCATTAGTTGAAGGAGAAGTTTGCATATTCAAGGTCATGAATTTCATCTATATACTGTACAATTTATTGCTTTTAGATTCAAAAAAATTAGAGATGCGTCAATATGTTATTTTTAAAAAAAAATCTGAGCACCTAAACTACTAGACCTTCTGAAACAAACAAAACCAAAGACCTGGGCCGAAGATTAAAATTGAAATTAAGTACAACCATCACAGTAAGCGACACCACAACTTTTGCTTATGTACTGAAACCGAGTTTTAAAATCTCATTATAGTTTAGGGATTTTTACATACATAACACTTAAAATATTTCAAAATACATATTTAACACTCAAAGTATTATATTTACTAATATACCACTCAAATAACATTTCTATACTTTAAAATACCACTCCGTTAACGGATAGTTAAAACCCTGTCCGAGGCGATCCCATTCGTAGCTATTCCCGCGCGTTCCTGTTCCCGAGCCTTCTTCTTCCCGCTCCTTCTTGTTCTCCGACGAGCGACCGTCGCCTATTCTTCGATAGACAAGGTACCTGTTCCGACGACCGACCGTCGCTTCTTCTCCGACGACCGACCGTCGCCTATTCTTCGCTAGAGATCGAAGGTATCTGTTCCGACGTCAGAGCGTGTTTTCTTCTTATGAGATTTACTGTAAGGTCCGTCGTTCACAGAAACTGGAACCAATCCAGGGAACTGAAAACAGAAAATTTGCATTGGACATTGCACATGAGCTAATCTCTTTATATAAAAATGACAATTGAAATTTTTTTAGTTCAGGAAAGTGAAATTTTTTATTAGTTTGGCTAAATGAAATTTTTTAATTGAAATTTTACAGGAAACTGAAAAATAAAAACTGAAATTTTTTAATTGAAATTTTGAACAAAAAACCGAAATTTTTAAAGGAAACTAAAAATTTTGATTAGTTTGGCTAACTCATTTTGTTTCCCTTTTTTCACTTTGTCTAACTTATTAATTTTATGCATTCACAGAAATGGATTCAAGTCATATTTGCTCCATTATTCTCAAATTCGGTGGATATTGGAGTGAGGTGCAGGGTCAGGCTCGAATGAAGTATGTGGGTGGAAGCCAAAAAAGTTTAAAGTTTCGGAGAGATGAAATCACTATGTTGTTGCTAAAAGAACATGTTGAAACACTTTGTCATTGGCTAAGGGGTCAACCATTCGACTTACACTATCATGTCAATGGAATATCACCGAAGAATTACTTGTTGATTTCAAGTGATTCAGATGTAGTTGAAATGCTTGAAAGTTCTTATGAAAGGAACAAAATTGAGGTGGTAGTTGCAATGAAATATAACGAAGATGATATGTCCCAATCACAGGACATTCACACTGAAATGCATCAGTTTAGCTCAGAGATCAGAGATAATAATGATATTGTAGTGAATGATTTGTGTGATGAGTTCTTTATATCTCAAAGTAATGAGGCAAATACTCTATTTATTGGTTCGCGGTTCGAGGATTCCCAAAGTTTCAAGCAAGCAGTTAGGTCTAACGCAATTTTACAGAATTATGCAATCAGGATAAAGGCTAGTGACAAATCCAGAATAATTATTTCTTGCGCATACAGAGGTTGTCCCTGGAGAGTACGTGCATCATTATGTCATGATGGGCACTCCTTCGAAGTTAGAAAATTAGAAACATCTCATTTATATCCCGGGGTTAATAGAGCCGGAAACAAGCAAGCTACTACTACTTGGGTAGCTCATGAAATCAAAGACATTGTAAAGAAAAATCCTGAAATAACCCCTAAGGAAATTAACAATAACTTGGAGACAAGTTATGGATTATCCTTGCCATATATGAAACTTTGGCGTTCAAGGGAGTTGGCAAGAGATATTATGTTTGGATCTGTCGACGATAGCTATATGTGGGTGCCTACGCTGAGGTCTGAGTTAATCAACAGGAATCCTGACTCTCACATTACATATATGTGTGACAGCAAAACAAATGCATTCTTGCAATTCTTCGTTAGCTTCAAAGTATGCATTGATGGTTTCATTACTAGATGTAGATATTTAATTGGGGTTGACGCGTGCCACCTCAAATCGAAATATCTTGGTGTACTACTATCCGCAAATTGCTTGGATGCCAATAATGGTCTCTACACAATAGCATTTGCCGTTGCTGAATCGGAGTCCAAGAAATCTTGGGAGTGGTTCTTAAGAAACTTGTCGGAAAGTTTTGGTTGTGAAATTGAGCAATTAGCTTTTATCTCTGACATGGAGAAGGGACTTATTGAAGCAATAAAGCTTACTTTCCCAAATGCCGAACATAAAGTGTGTATAAGACATGGAAGAATATTAAAAAAACTCTTTCGTTGTGAAGATGGCAATAAGCTTCAGAATTTGTTATGGACGGCCACAAATACTTACGAGCTACATGATTTGTATAAAAAAGTTGAAGAAATCTTCAAAATCAGTCCACAACTTTACTCTTATTTGAATGCATTAACGTGCAAGTGGTCGAAGGCGACATTCTCTAAGCACATAAAAAATCACTACAATACGAACAACATGTCTGAATCTTTTAATGCATGGGTTGAAGAAGCAAGAAATAAACTCATTGTTGATTTGGTAGACACGATTAGGGCGAAGCTTATGGAACAACGCTCTCATAGAAAGATTCAAAGTAGCTCTTGGAGAGGTCAAATGGTCCCACTTGCAGAAGAGTACATTCGAGATATAACAACAAGAAAAGATCAATTTCTAATTCGCCAATCTACTTTAAACAAAGCTGAAGTTGAAGGACTTCATGAAAGGCACGAGGTGGGCATAGAAAAGAAGGTTTGTAGTTGTGGATTCTAGCAATTAAGTGGTTTACCATGTATACATAGTGTTGCATTCATTGGAACGATACAACATACCTTATGGCATATGTATGTTGATGATCACTACTACATATATAGGTATGATACTTTCCTTCGTTATCTTCAAAGTATGCATTCATTAACTAGTTATCTTACTTTACTTCCATTTTCTTATGATTAGATACAAAATGGCATATGATGGTGCAATCGCAACACTACCTGGAAAGGAACAGTGGGCTGCAATTAGTGATGGTGAGCTAGTGACTACGCCGGCTTCACTTCGACCTCGTGGTAGACCCAAGAAAAGGCGAATTAAGAATATCTTAGAGACAGGAAATAAAAGAAAACTTGGTCATAAGTGTAGTCGTTGCAACTTATGGGGCCATCATATAAGCACTTGTAATAATCCTTTAAATGTGGGAGGTGACGAGATTGGTTCTGATGAACTGCTGCCTAGTACTTCTAATGCTCAGCCAAGATAGGATGAATTGCTGCCTAGTACATCTAATGCTTAGACAATATAGGACTGAAATGATGATTTTGTACAGCTTTTTACAGTTGTCTGAAATGGTGATTTTGTACATCTAATGTTTACAGTTGTCTGAAATGTTTTTTGGAAGAAATACTGTTATTTCTTTACGGGATTAACGATGCACAGCAGTTCTTTATCTTTTTTTTATACGATGCACAGCAGTTATTTCTTATGGGTACATCTAATGTTTATAGTTGTCTGAAATGCAGTTATGCCCGAATTGCTTGTCTGAGTTTGGTTTACTTTAAACGATGCACAACAGTTCATAAAAGATACTTTATACGATGCACAGCACTTCAGAAATGATTACTTTAGACGATGCACGGCAATTCTTTAGTTTGGTTTGCTTGTCTGAGTTTGGTTATACAAGCCGTTGCATAGCAGTTCCCTTTTTTGGTAGTTTAGCTCTACATGAAACCTGTTTTTGGTAGTTTGCTATTCATAAAAGATACAAGGAATCCCAAGATACAAAGCCATTGGCAAAATATTTATATTGCTCTTAATAAAATTTACATAGACTCAAATAGAACACATGTCAACTATTACATTAACTGAAAGTTACATTCATTGATTCAAACTTACATTGACTCAAAGTTACATTTACTCACACCTATTGCTATGATCAACATTAAAATAAGCAGTACAACCAACAAGATTTTTATTTGTAAAAGCTCGGCTTTAACATGAGTTAAGCTTGTTTCGACAACATTTGAACTTCTTCGATAATTCATATCATGCTCCGATTCATTGAGTTCATCACACCACCGAAAAAATTTACAATCTTCTTCTGATCTATTCCGGGAACATCTGTAGAATTTTCTTCCACAACTACGCGATTTGTATGATGTATATATTGTACATTGCAAATTGCAATGACAATATACTTGATTATTCGGGTTTCCAATTGGTGTTGCCGAAGAACTTGAACTCATTGTATAAAAATGCTAAACCTGTAAGAGAGAAAGACAGCTAATTAGCTATACAAGCGTATAAGTAAATTTCTGCCTTGGCATTCTCTAAATTTCCAAACACATCAAGCATTCCAGATTATAAGTAAAATTGATGCCTTGGCATTCAATCAAACATGTCACACCCAACTGTTAATTTTCAATGAAAAAAAAGCTAGAACAATGCCCGCCAAGCTCATCCGGCCAAACAAAACAAAATGAAAATGATACAAAAAAAAAAATTAAAAATGAAAACAAGCTCATCCGACCAAAAAAAATGAAAATTAATACAAGCTCATCCGACAAAATGAAATGAAGACGATGCATATCCTTGCCGAAACAGAGAAATGAGAACCTTGCGGAAAAAAAAAAAACTGATGAGAAATAATGATGCAGGGTAAACAACACATTTCTTGCCGAGCTAGATCAATTTAAAAAAAACTAGAACCCTAAATCCCGGACAAGGCTTTAGACGGGGAAGACGATGCATACCTTGCCGAGCTCCTGTGAAGTGATCGAACAGTACGAAATCAATGGTGAAGGCGACGGCTTTAGCTGCGAAAGACAATGCACAGCGCGAACGAAATCGTTGGAGCTCGCTACGGCTAAAAGGGGGAAGAAGTTGCTCGCCCGAAATGAAGAACAGTACGAAATCAATGCTCGCCTCGGACAGGGTTTTAACTCTCCGTTAACGGAGTGGTATTTTAAAGTATATAAATGTTATTTGAGTGGTATATTAGTAAATATAACACTTTGAGTGTTAAATATGTATTTTGAAATGTTTTTAAGTGTTATATATGTAAAAATCCCTATAGTTTAACCCTTTTAGTAGATGAATATAGTCTTTTTTGTGAATATGTATCCTTAGCATACAAAATTGAATTCTATGATTAGAAATTATGTAGATTTCAATTATCTGCTTCTTTCTCTATGTGTATTCCGTCTGCCACTAAAATTACGAGTTTTCTCAGATAAGATTGCATAGAATCTTGTGCAAGCTCTTTGATAGGAAATACTTGAGTTCGCAAGTAACACTAAGGTAATACTTGAGTTCGCAAGCAAACCTAACCCAAATGGGTGAACAAACAGCAACTGGACTGCTGTCCACAGCTGGAAAAACACAGCAAACAGCTGTTTACAGTAGTAAAACAGCAGAACTTTAAAGGAAAACTGAAGGAAAACTCAAAGCAAGACTTGTCTTCCACTAGACGATGAATAAAATAGCAAAGATATAATTGTTCTTCAATCCGAGAGGAAGAACAACTCTCCAATCTCCGGCAACGCCAAGAGCCCAAAGCAAAAGAACCCTAGATCTCAAATTACAATTCAAATTTAAGATAATCCTCAATTTCCTCCTAATCTCCTAATTAACAATAAAGGAGAACTACAAATTGTTAACACACTCTTATACTGCACCTCAAGCACACCGCAACTCCATCACCATCAACCATCAAAGAACCTGCCACTGGCGCTCCCCACTTCCTCTGCCATCTCTGGTGCCAACGGCTCTGCCGTCAACAACCAAATACATCATGAGCAAACGTGCTCATCTTACCTTAAATACAACACCATTGTAACAGCAATGTGACAACTTGAATTCAAGATGAATGAAATGCATTCTCCAATTCAGCTTCTCTGTTTTACTGTTCATCTTTTCTAACCTTCTCATTGCAGGAAGCTTTCATGGTATCAGAGCCAGATTATTTTGAGGTCAATCGCACTTTGGTGTCATCATGATAGACCCCTAAGCAGCTCACTCCTCCACCGGCGCGTCTCAACCCGCCGGCACTCAGACATCTCCAATGGCGACTGAGATCGTCATTCCTCGGTTTCCTCCCTCTCTAAAGTTTCTGATGAACAACCTCAAACTTATCATTTCAAATCAACTCACAAGCGATAACTATGCTATCTGGCGTCTTCAAGTTTTCCAGCTCTTCGCGGCAAATGGCTTCGAAGGCCATCTAACCGGAACCTGCCCGAAGCCAGCCATCTCTCTCACTGAAGACAGCTCCGGCGAACTCAAGTTGTGGAACTTGATTGACCAGAACCTCATATCAGCCCTGCTGTCCATAATATCGCCATCCATCCTCACATACATTCTCACTCTCTCCACTGCGAGAGAAATCTGGATCACTTTGGAGCTCCGACTCCAGCCCTCTAACAGATCACGAGTGATACAGCTCAAAAACGAGCTGTATCATATCCAGATGAGAGACCTCAGCATGACCCAATATCTTGCAAAAATCAAATTGCTTGTGGACACATCGTAGCTGCCGGATCCTCTCTAGACCCCGAAGAAATCATACTCAATATACTGAATGGACTCCCACCATCATACAATCCATTCAAAACTTCTATCAGAACCTGCCAACTTCCCCTGAGCTTAGATGTAATGTACAACTTGCTCTGCAGTGAAGAGATTCACCTTCAGACTGACCTGCGTCGCGACGGCTCGACTACACAAGACTACACCGCCCTATCCACCAACCGCAGCACCGCCCCTCGCGGTCGCTCTGCCTACAGAGGCTCCAGGGGCCGAGGAGCTCCCTTCAGACCAAATAACCCCACCAACCGCAGCGACACCACCAGACCAACATGTCAAATATGCGGCAAGCTGGGCCACATTGCCTCATCCTGCTGGCATCGCTACAATGAGAACTACACTGCGTCATCCAATGCCTCTCATAAGGCCCTGCTGACAAGCCCACAACCAACTTCTCTGAACGAGTGGGTTCTCGACTCCGGGGCATCCACCCATCTCACCCTTGACCTCAACAACTTGCAGCAGTACTCCCAATACACTGGACCGGAGACCATCTCCACCGCTAATGGCAGCTCACTTCCCATCCATCACACTGGTCAGGGTATGCTACCTCTTCCCGACTCAAATCGTAAGCTTCTCCTTCGTCAACTTCTACATGTCCCAAAGCTCTCTCACAATCTACTCTCCATTCATAAACTTGCCTCTGACAATAACTGCTCTATCTCTTTTGACTCTCATGAATTTCTCATCAAGGATCTCACGGACAACCGCCCCCTCATCCGTGGTCGCAACCGTAACGGTCTCTATGATGTTCCCGCACCTGTCGTCGCCCTTCAAACCTCGCCATCCAACTCAAATCTCTGGCACGCCAGGCTTGGTCATCCTCATCTTCAAACTCAACAACAACTGTCACGAATGTTCTCCTCTATCAGTAGTTCTGCTTCTAATTTTATCTGTCAGTCATGTAACACGGCAAAAAGCCGCAGACTTAACTTCTCCTCTTCCCCCTCCCGTGTAACTCAACCGTTTATGCTAATACATTCAGACGTCTGGGATCCGGCACCTCTGTCTTCTGCCAATGGATATCGTTTCTACTTAATATTTATTGATGATTATACTCGCTTCTCATGGATTTATCTCATGCATCACAAATCTGAAACTGTCTCTAACTTTCAACAATTTCATAAGCTTATACAAAACCAATTTAAAACTAACATCACCACCTTCCGCTCGGACGCCGGAGGAGAATACACCAGCTCGGCCTTCTGCTCCTATCTCACTAACCATGGTATAGCACACCAGTTCAGCTGTCCTTACACCCCCCCAACAAAATGGTATAGCTGAATGCAGGCATCGTCGGCTCCTAGAGACAACCCGAGCTCTCCTCCACCAATCAAATCTTCCCCATAAATACTGGGCTGACGCTCTAACAACCTCCAACTACCTTATCAATCGCTTACCCACCACAGCTTGTGACAATTCCATTCCCTACACACTCCTCTATCACAGGCCACCTGACTACACCTACCTAAAAACATTCGGATGCCTCTATTTTCCCTGGCTCTACCCCATCACCCCATCCAAACTTCACCCCCCGCTCTCAATCGTGCATTTTCCTGGGATACTCCTCCTCTCACAAAGGCTACAAGTGCCTTAACCTTCAAACCAATCAACTCCACATTTCCCGCCACGTTCAATTTCACGAGAATAGCTTCCCATTCATGTCAACCTCCCCTACCGTCCCTACCTCACCACCCTCTCAGGACTCTTGCATCCAAACACCCAATGTAGACTAGACTAAAAGATGGCATCCAACGGCCTAAACAAATCTTTGATCTCCTTATGGCTCCATCCACAGATCTACTACCCACCTCTTATCCTCAAGCCCTTAAATCACCTCACTGGCAAGCTGCCATGTCGGAGGAATTCCTTGCTCTACAAAAGCAAGGTACTTGGTCTCTAGTTCCCCTGCCGCCTCACGTGAATGTGCTCGGATGCAAATGGACCTTCCGTCTCAAACACAAACCGACAGGTGAGCTGGATCGCCATAAGGCCAGATTGGTCGCACAAGGCTTTGGTCAGGAATTCGGTATCAACTTCAACGAAACATTCAGTTGTGGGTCTCCGAAAGGATTCTGCTCGTGAGGTTTGAATGCAAAGGGTATGACCACACTATCCCGTAGGACAAAATGATCGTAGGCCTTTACACTCGACACAAGCAGGCCGATGGAAGAGCAGATGGAGTTATACATTCGATTAGTCATAGAAGATAACGGCTTTCACCTACACACTTCGATGGATAATAATATATATAACCCAAAGTTCACGAGATTTCCCCCATTCGATACATCAGCTCGAATGGGGTTTATTTGATTGTGGAGATCGGTTTCATACGGGCGCAAGCCCCCGTAGTTAATTATATCCTAAGCCTTGACTTAAAAAAACTCTCGATTAAGGGTGTTACATTATTCACTTCTTGATTTAGTGCACGGAAAAAGTTCCTAAATTCTATTCCAAAGAGTCTATTCTATTTATCTTTAATGATGATTAGACCTTTTTGAATGGATAAAGATATGATTAAAATTTTGAGTTTAGAAGATCAAAGATTAGATCACTACCCTAAGAGAAGTGACAGATTCAGAATTCATAAAAAGTGACACAATGAGGGGACTTATGGCCTAAATCCCACAAGAGATCTAAGTAGCCCCAACCTGGATTTACCACCCTGCTCAGAAAGGGGTACCAGCTAAACTCCACCTAGCGTATCAAATCCATGTTGTCCAGTCTTATGCAAATGTAAGAGTGGTGGGAGGTAAAGAAAAGGAAATGGGTATTAAACCCGACCATGAATTGTACTATGCAATGCAAAGTGAACTATACCTCTATGTTGCAAAAGAAAAATCTATATGCTGACTCAAGGCTATGCATGTGATGGTAGGGCCAATTAGGATTGGCCAATAGTTACTGCAAAGTGAGCAAGGCTTACTTATTGTAATTTTAAAAAGTGACCCTTTAATGGAGTCATGAATTAATTATTTTTATAAAAATTGGTTGATTTTAATCTTATATTCACTTTTTATCTTGCTTAAATAAATTTTAACTTTATAGAAAATTTAACATCTTAAAGAGCCTAACATTGACTCCGTCCGAGCCACACTCAAAGAAAGCAATTTAAGAAACCTAGGAAAAAGCATGCAGTTCTAATGCGCAAACAAAGTAAACACAACAAGCCAACAAAACAGAGTCTTCAAAGTCCATGGCAAGTGCCATACAATATTGCATCACAGAGTACAGAAAAGTAGTGGTGGCCTGGCTCCACCGACAACAACCCGGGAACGACGCAAATCTTAAAATAAGGCATTTTACATCTTCAGTCTTCATCCTTGCTCGTACTTCCTTGATTCGTCTATGGATCATCTTTAGTCCTTCGGGCTACTTATAGTGAATGCTTCAAAAGGATGCCCAAATGAAAAAGGAAACTCTCTGTAGGAGTTTTCTTTTCCTTTTGGACTCCTATACATCTAAAATGTCTTATTTTAATGATTTTCACAATGCTTACTATCAAATACATTACATTAATAAAAAGAGAAAATCTAGACTCTACTGCAGGGGTTATCCTAAGCAATTATAATCAAAACCCAAAAAAAACATCCAAGCAGCTATATATAAATAAAAATGCTCAAATCAATCACACTTGGCCGTGCTCTAATTATTGGGCTAAGCAGTTGAAGCAAATACCTAAAGCAGTTATACATTTTTTTATTATTAATTTTAGCCCCCTTTAGCGCTGTGTGAGCACGTCCACCTGCAAGAAGACAACGTCAGTATGAAAAACGTGCCTAACCTATGGGTATTCTAACGCTCACAACAACAGTGCAGAAAAAAAGCTAGAAAACGTCACAGAAAAGCATCACAAAAAAGCTAAAACAAATAGCAAAAGCAACCAGCACGCAGGTTAGATGCAAAAAAACGTCACAACACAGAGACAAAATAAAAGCATCGACCTAACCTAAGACTAATAGTCGTGCCCTAGCAAACCAGTCTAAGTGTGTGTAGGCTGTGTAGTTTTGATATATCCTATATAGGAAAGTTTGGTTAGAGTTATTTGTATTTGATTTGTTAAAATGGAAAAAAGAAATTTTAATTTAAGTTTAAATATTAGTATTTTAGAATTGATTTTAAATATTTTATTTTAGTGTTTGATTGGTTACCACCTTTGTTTCACACCGATGCCTTGAGGTTTATTTCACCCTCCTTGGGGCTAACTTAATAGCCTCGTAGGCCTGGGTTACCCAGTGACAACCAATTTTGTTGAATTATTTTAGTTTGTTATGAAAAGAAAAAAAGAAAAGATGAATTAAGCATTTTTTATTAATAAAATTGTTAGTTGATTTTAAAGATTATTCTAAAGTTTGATATTTAGGAGTCTTTTATCCTAATGAATTTTAGTGTTAAATTTGATCTCCTAATTAAATCTACATCTTTTAAACTTTAGGTTAGTTAGGAGTTAATTATTAAATCAGTTGGATTTGATTTAGATTTTGTATTTTTAATGATTATGAAATTTTAATTATGGTTAGAATAAAAATTAAGTGTTTTAGTGCATTTTAAAGGATTGAATTAATGTTGATTTTCATTGATTGATTATTAGTGGATTAAAGAAAATCAAACCTAGGAAAGCGTGTCAATAAGTTTTTTTTTATGTCTCTATCCTATATGGAGCATGCATCCTAAGTCTATGTTATCTAAGACTCAGTTCTTAGTTTTTGTCCTTAGGTGTCACTAAAGTTGTAGGAATAAAAGAGGTTTTATTTTCTAACCCTTAGGATTTTCGTATATATGTCACTATGTTTGGGGATCTAAAAGAAAAGAAGCAATCCTAGTTATGAAATCAAGTTTCTACATGGTCCTAAAGGGTGGGGAGCGTACAACCATTGGGGCCCCTAAAGGTCTTCTAAGTTTAAGAAAACTTACAGCACCGGGGGCTATGACCCGGTGGTTCCGCCCGTAGCACCCCACCGGAATGAATGGGGGCGACTGATTTGTTTATGTAGGCTCCTTCATCTATTGCTCCAAAAGCTCCAGATGTACCTCGTAGATAAAGGCGAAGAGAAAAGCATGTGTCAAAAATTCATGTGTTTGATATCTAAATTAGTGCACATGTAAGAATTGAAAATAATATGTGATAATGATCATGCATGTAAACAGAACACGAAAAAAAAAACATTGTATCTTAAAATGAATGATTGCACAATTTGAATCAATTAACAAAAGAAATATCTACATGACTTTGATTTTAGAAAAAGAATTCATTACACTTAAAATGAACTTTATAAAGAGACTTTTGCAATAACACAAGTAAGGCTTATATACAATGTTTCTAGATTTCTAAAATGAATTAAATAAATCATATTCATAATCACTTTTAAAATATTCAAAGATGTATTATCAAATACAAATTAATTTTACATTAAAAGGAATATCAATCATTTAATTACATATGAGCGCAAGAATAACAAATCATATATGGTGCTTATAATTTATTGAAGCTAACAAATGAGATTTGAACGCAAAGTTTATATGCATTTGTATATAATGAATCTCATCCATTTATAAAATTTTCTCGTTCAGTCATATATCTTCTTGAATTATTTCTATATATGCTTACAATCAAAACATTAAATAGATGGAATTACAGAGATAGTTGTAAACTCATTCATCATATGATGTCAAACATACTTCTAATTAATCATGAATCATAAAATTTATATGAGTACTTCACTAGATATAGTTCATAAGATGTAATGTCACTCTCTGACGATGAATCACAACAAGACATAGAATGAGTGAAACTCACACTTGAAGCTAATAAAGGCTTCTCCACATACACAGCTATACACATATACATGCATTGGAGCACAACTACATATCATAAATCTACTATTTATTCACAGTTCTCGAGATACAAGCAATTCACAAATGTGATATTTTATTATCGTTGATATACACATGATAGAGGGAACACGATTATCCAACTACTACAAGTATGAGAATTATGAATTGCATATGGCGTTTGTAATTACTGAACCTGACAAATGAGGTTTCATTACAAAATCTACGATAAGCAGCATGTTTTTATCTTTCTAAGAAAAAGTTTATTTTATTTTTTTAGTAATTAAAATTAGATCATAAAACAAAGTGTTCATATGAAAATATTAATCGCATTGGAGTAAGGTGCAAAAGCAATTACTTCATCAAGATTGAAGTTAATAGCGAATTAATAGAAATGAACAACTCACATGTAAGCTTTTATTTAGAATTATTCATATATATACATAACGAATTGCTTACAACTAAGAATATATCAAAGAACCAACAAATTTAAGTATATCTTTAGTACACAATTCCAAATACAAAGAATTCATCATTTATAAATTAATCATAATCTCATGTGAGTCACACGCTTACACTTTAATGGAAACAATGATTTTTATGTAAAAGACAGCATTCCATCTCATAACTTTAGAGATGGACAAATTGATCATTAAATTTAATATGGTGATCAGCAAAAAAAGAAATTTTTTCAATAAAATTACTCTACACTTGTTGGCAAAGTTTATAAAATAATACTAATAATAATAATAATAAAATACTCGACGAAGAAGAATAAATAGCTCTATTTCAATTTTTTTTAAGAAATGAATCTAGCATTTAAACCATTTATATATTAATCTTGGAACCATATGAAGGGAGAATATTTTTTTTATCAGATTTTTGTAAATAACAAAGGAATCTAAATAGCATATAATTTATTTGAACAACCACCTCTCAAATTTTACAAACATCGATACACTTCTACCTGCGAAAGTTTTTTTTTTTTTTTTTTGTAAGAAATAAATTGAGAAGAAATAACTTCTCTAATCTACTTAACGTTATCTCTTAAATTTTTCAACAAAAAAACATATTCATGAAGATAATCTCATATTACCATTCATTTTTTTTAATTATTCTAACAAAGGATGTATAGTTCAATACTTCACACATTAAATCGTATTAGAACCAATAGCAAATACTTCAATACTTTGCCAAATAATTTTTGTATCTAAAAAAAATGATCATTACTCATTTTTTTATTGCCATTGAAACTCATAACTTTATTCTTAATTGATACAGGACATTCCATATTAAATAACTCCATCCAAATATAAACATTTAATTATATTACAATGAACTATAGATTTCTAACTATATTTATTTCAAATATATATCTTATTAAACATGCAAAGAAAATATTTGAATTGTTCTATTACTCTTTCATTTAAGATAGGACTATGGAAGATACACCAATTATTGATCAGTAATAAGAGAGGTTCTGACACTAATCCATATACAAGAAATGAAATCAGCACACTAATCAGTAGCAAAAAGAAATTTCAGCAAAATAGATAACGACAGGAAATAATTTAGTGTCTACATTACAGACCAGATAAAACTTCAGCACATAAGCAATAGAAAAGAGATATTTTACATGGATAAATAATGGCAAGAGACATTCTAGCTCATCTATAAACATTTCAGCATTCTATATTTTGCATAAGAAGTATTATACATGCTGCCTTGAGGTAATTATTCTTTGCATGTTTGAATGAAAAGATATTTACCCTTGCTCGTTTGAGTGCGATCAAGAAGCTTCATCATCTTTTGAAAGAAAAACAGGAGCAGCCCTCTACCTTAATCGAAATCTTCTATAGCTTGCTTGACTTGGAGTCATATGGGAGTTTGATTGGCTGGCCCTCAGCTTTTTTTTTTTTTTTTTTTTTTGTCCAAAGTGCTGTAGTTGAGTGGAAAAACATCAACTCTTCTCCTTGCTGGTCAAAGGAAGGAGCTAACGACATATCTCATACTTATCCTCTGGTTTAGTTCAACATGCTCAAGAGAAAAGAACAGGATCCCATTTCTTTTGGCCTTCCTCCCTCTAACTGTTGTAGCCGATAAATGAAGTAACCAGTAGCTTTTCCCTCTTTGATGGCCGAAACATAGAGCAGCCCCATTTCTTTTTAGTGGCTGAAATGGAGAGTTGGAGAGGGAGATGGAGGAGTCGTGAGCAAGGTGAGGGAGATGCGCTCAAGGGGAGAGAAAGGGGCAGCCCTCCATCAGATGAGCCCAGTTTTTTTTTTTTTTTTTTTTGCAGAGAAGAAAAACCTTCCCTCTTCTTATCGTCACCGGCCCTAGTATGCCTCTCCCTGTCAAAAAAAACCAAAATCACATTAAAACCCTTGATGCCCTAGATCTAAGGGCTGAGATCAAATGACAATTTTCATATTTCTTTCTCAGCCATTGGATCTAAATTTACCTCATTCAAATAAATGTGAAAAAGTTGAATAAAGTTGATTTGTATTTAAACTCGATTTAAAAGATGTCCAATTCAGGCGAAAATGAACTCATTTGAAAGATCTCAGCGATCCGGACGCGCTCGCGAAATCCGTTTCACAAAACAAGATTCCGATTAAAAGAAAATTGCGCACGAAATGAACATGCGCGATAAAGGCCCAAATGCATGAAATTACATCGAATCGTCATTGACCCGACCACATGTATTTTAAAATGAAATATGAGACATGTGGTCAAAAAGGAGTAAATCCTAAGGCTGACAACGAGCCAAGGCAAAATACGCAATTTGACCCTTCACCTAACACAAAGCGATGCAACATACAAGAAGGTGGATCAATCTACAAAATACAAGACAATATAGTGTAAGTGACCGATGCCGAAAAGGAGGTCAACATCAGCCCCGTAGCTAAAATTCCCACCGTCTGTGTACTACTACGCATCTCTCGGCAACATCAATGGCCAGTGCTGCAATTCGACATCTCCAATGCATTTCTGCACGGAGAACTGCACGATGATGTTTATATGCTACAACCACCGGGCTTCATTGATCAGGATCATCCACAGCATGTATGCAAACTCCATAAAGCCCTCTACGGCCTCAAGCAAGCCCCAAGAGAATGGTACACCAGGTTCACAAATTCACTCCTCAAATTCGGCTTTGTCTTCTCCAAATCCGACCCCTCACTTCTCTGCTTCATCAAGAATGAAGTCCACATCTTTCTCCTTCTCTACGTGGATGATCTTCTCATCACTGGTAACAATCCAGCAATCATCGAAGAGCTCACACATCATCTTGACCAGGAATTCTCACTTAAACAGCTGGGCAAAGTTCGCACTTTCCTCGGCATCTAGGTTCTTCAGCAACCATCAGGCCTCCTACTGCATCAGGCATCATACGCACGGGACATCCTTCGCTCTGCTGGACTTCAAAACAGCAAACCTGTCCCAACGCCGATGCTTCCTGCCTCCCCATCTCACTCAACTGATCAGTCACCCTTCTCAGATCCCACACTATACCGAAGACTAGCTGGCTCTCTCAATTATCTCACCATCACTCGCCCAGACATAGCCTATGCTACTAACTGCATCTGCCAACATATGCAACACCCTACCAACGCCGACTACAAGGCTATGAAACGTCTGCTTTGATACATCGTTGGCACTCTTCACCTTGGATTACCACTCTCAGCCGGTCCCATACAGCTCACCAGTTACTCTGACGCAGACTGGGCTCATAATGCCACAGACCGAAAATCAATCACCTGCCACTGTACCTTTCTCGGCAAAAGTCTGATATCGTGGTGTGTTAAAAAGAAGGTCACCGTTGCTCGATCCTCTACGGAGGCGGAATATAGGGCTTTAGCTGTGGCTACCACCGACGTCCTCTGGCTACGACGTCTCTTAGAGGACTTTCAAATTTCCTCACTCCCGCCAACGCCCATTTACTGTGACAACACCTCAGCTCTCGCCTTAGCTCTCAACCCGGTTTTTCACGCCCGAACCAAACTCATCGAGATCGACTATCAATTTATCCGCCAACACATCCTCAACGGCGCAATTCAGGTCAAACACATCAACACCGCAGATCATCCGGTGAATATTCTTACAAAACCCCTTTCTATCAATCTCTTTGAAGAACTCAGATCCAAATTCAGCCTTCGCTCGTCGGACGCTTCATTTGCGGGGGGATGTTAACACACTCTTATACTGCACCTCAAGCACACCGCAACTCCATCACCATCAACCGTTAAAGAACCTGCCACCGGCGCTCCCCACTTCCTCTGCCATCTCTGGTGCCAACGGCTCTGCCGTCAACAACCAAATACATCATGAGCAAACGTGCTCATCTTACCTTAAATACAACACCATTGTAACAGCAATGTGACAACTTGAATTCAAGATGAATGAAATGCATTCTCCAATTCAGCTTCTCTGTTTTACTGTTCATCTTTTCTAACCTTCTCATTGCAGGAAGCTTTCACAAATTACCTAAATAACCCTTACATTCAAATTTTTCCCTCCCATCCTTGCATTAATCCCAAGTGGGCTCCCTTGGACTTCGCCCCTCCTTCCCTCTTTTGATTTTTTCGTCTGGCATACACTTGGATCGGTCCAACCGGCCCCTCCTGGGCCGGCGTAACACTCTTCTACGGGTTCTTTTGACTTGTCGACCAAATTTGTTTTTTATTTTTTGACTAAAAATTTTGACCGACCAGAAGAAATTTTGTCACAAACATAGGCACTCCTTCCAGGCAAATTTTGCTTGGATTGGGTTCAACATTTGCAAACCGTTGGTTGGGCTTAGTGATGTGAAGGACAGTAGTGGAAGGAGAGCTGAAATGATGGAAGCGAATTGGGATAAGTTGGAGAAGAGGAAGAGAAGAGCAACAGCTAAAGTTGGAATGGGAACAAGGAGTGGGGTGGGTCATTTCATCCATTCATAGAGAAATTATTATGTGATGACTTCCGAACTCCAATAAAAAGGGTCACATCGTTGTACACAGTGTGTATATAAAAATACATATTATGTATAAAGTTGTACACAATATGTATTGACGATGTGGCTGTCCGAACTCTGCAGATAATAATCTCTCTTATTTATATACATAACTAGAATTTTTAATGAAGATACAGAGAAAGATAACCATGTCCCGAGTACATGAGAAAAAAAAAACTGTTAATTACCATAACCTTGAGCCTCCTGTGATATAATCAGCGAAGTTTCGATCATATTTTGCTTTGACTGGGCTAATTTTATTTTCTTTTATTTGTAAAGATATAGGCACCTTTAGAAATGTGTATGCTAAACTTAGATTGTACTGCCTTTGATTCATTAACCATCAATGGAAAGGGGAAAAAAGAAAGAAAGATTGGGATGATTCTGAAAGTTTTAAACTTATTTAGAGCTGAATATGATATTATAAAATTAATAAGAAACTCATCTTAAAAGTTCATCTAAATAATTTTTCGATTGATACAACAACAACAACATTAAACATTTGTCCCACTACGTGGGGTATTTTGATCAATATCATGATATAAAATTTTTCCCCAATGAAAACTTATTGGACAGCAGAGGAAATTGAGGTTTTGTTTGGGACGGCTTTCTTACTGCTTCTTAAAGCAGCTTTTTAATACAAAAATTAAAAATTTTGTACTATAAAGTTAGTTTAAGAAGCAATAAGAAAGCCGTCCCAAACAAAACCAGAAGATGTTCGAAAATGAAGATTTATTATATATTATTATGAATATCAGTGCCCGTTTTGTGCTGTTGAATTAATTGCTTATTCATAACTTCGTCGCTCATAGTTTTCTTCTTAAAAATGCAGGAAAAAAAGATGTTGAGTTGCTTAAAGAATTTGTTCTGAAGGAAGCTGATAAGCTACGAAATCTAACCTGGAAGATGATCAGGATGAGTTATGATATGTGATCGAAATTCGAAATGTTTCTTTCCACTTGGATTTGGTTATTGTTTATTTACCAAATCACACGGCCAAAAATTCACCTCCTTAGTATTTTAAGTGTTTTTTTAAGTGATTTTCACCAGTTTTTTTGGTCGTAGTTACTGTGTTACATCAACTTAGCTTTTTCTTTTCCTGAAAATTGCAATTAAAATTCATGTTTTGGGAATCATTAAATGATATTTGTATTATATTTTTTATCTCAAATAATATGTATAATTTATCAATTTATTTGATATTTGTACTATATTTATCTAAAAGTTAAATCTAGTGCATTAATTTTGATAAAATATTAATCTAACAAAATAAAGTTGCATTTAGGTCATCTGAAGGTTGAAGTTTTATGTGACCAAAACTGCTCATTCATCTATCATCTTATCATCATTATCTCTATAATATTTAATTTTATTTTATGTTTCTCAATTTATATATTTGTATGTTTATTGGGTATTTTTATTATATTTTATCTCAAATAATATATATATATATATATATAATTTTTAAAAGGTATAAGAAACGAAAATATAAAATTTTATGCATGTAACTTTCTTACTGATGTTTTATATGTATATTTTTTTTCTTTTTTCTCTATAATAATAAAATTCTTATTACTGATTTTTTATATAATTACTGATAGAAAATAATTAAAATTAATTAAAATGAAATAAATTTGCCGATAACACAATTTTTTTAATTATTACGTCATCATAA